>CANXYC011680525.1:0-14931 GCA_948193065.1 Aleurites moluccanus
GAACAGCCCTGATACAAAACACTCTCCACTGAGATATACTCATCCAAAAATTCTGAAATTTTATAGGCATAAACTACACACACACAGAAACATATTTCATGTTTACAAATTCAACAAATTCTGCCTCAGTCATTCCCAGAAATTACAAACACATACTGCATCCTTGCAGGAGTTCTCATTCGAACCAGCCTTGCTCAAATAGACACAACTTATCACATACTCAGAATCTTATCAAACCATTTGGTAGAATTATAGTTAAAACATAAATTAACAACTTTCATATTTTACACTTTACCCAAATATGTCTTTAAGAGCAAGTAATGGCAAACACTGAATCCTGCTGCAGTTCAAGACAAAGTTTCTGAAATTTCCAAACTTCTCATTAAAATTTTAAAATTCTCCAAACAAAATAAAATTGATAATTACACTTCAAAAATGGCAGATATTACAAGTTGTATGACCATATCTAGGGACTCCATCACTCTTGCCTCCAATGCATCTATTCGTGTAATAATACTTGCTTGGTCAAAATGGGATTCTATTCCACCGCTACTGTTGGATCCATATATTTCTTTATCTTTGTTGGGGATACTGCTATATCTCTCAGAGGATAATTAATTTTGGTCAAAAATTCTGTGCCATTCATATCTCAAACCATCTTTCTAAATCAAGCCCATATTTACCATGCATTGGACATACAAAATATTATCACTAAGGATTCACTTCATAATGTACTTTGAATTGTTAAAATCCCTAATAAATGATTCAACTACTATGGTGATAATATCTCATATCCCAATGTATCCTCTTGTCTCAGTATTCACTAGAAAGTGGGTCATCATCTAATGCCTAGTGTTAACCCTCTGACCAATAGCTAGGCACCAAATAATAAATATGTCACACCCCAACTCCAGTGGTGCGATGGTCCTAGGGCAAGGGTAAGATTAAGGCCACCATATACCCGTAGAACTCTCATTATCCTGGATCTCATTTATATCAAAATATATTTATCATACAATAATCATTTCTATGATCAATATAAGCATATATCTTTCTTTTTATATCATTTCATATATTATCTCCTGTTCCTCACTGATCAAAAGATGCATCTCACATCACTAAGGAACAAGAGTAACTCGATAAATCATACATCAAAATATTATCATCCTCAAGTGACTAACTACGGAGCTCTAGAGTATACTCCCAATACAAATTGTATCATAATACCATACAATGAATATACATAATCATATTTCAAAATAATTACAATGAAGCTTATTGGAAAGAAACATCCATATCGAGAACATGGGTAAGAATCAGAATGTGGTTAGGCTTACAAAGAAACATAAGTGCTCACAATCGAATAGCACTATCAATATCATGTTAGAACTACAGAATGATTCAGTAGTCATGCTAGCTATCATAACAGAGCGCATAAGTAGTTCTTGCTACCTTATCGCAAATGCATGCTTGGCCAGGCATACGCCTAGAGCTCGTGGTCTCCTCTAGGTGGAACACTGGTACAATAACCCTACCAGCTAGGTTTCCAAAGTGTGCAATGGACCAATAAATTTACTCTCATTGGGAAGAGCATTCTATCCATAGGGTTATATGGTTTCATCTCACAAGACCATCAACATATTTCATAATTTCAATCAATTATAATAAGAATTAAGCAAGTAGGAATCATATGATCTTGATCCAAGAAAATTGACCAAGTCACTTACAACATATACATATACATATACATGGTAATTTCAAATGATAAGTCTCAGTTTTAGGATATCATAGGATTTTGATTAACAGTCCGATAATAGGGTATCAAGCATGTAGGAATCATATGGGTTAACATTTAGAATACTTGGTCATGTTATCTCAATGAAACAAAGACAATGCAATGTTCATACTTACCTTAACACAGATTTATCCTTGAATTCCTTTAACAGATTGCCCACAATAAACTCCTCAATTACTTTGATTTTTTCTTCCTAAGAAATTTCCCAAATATACAAAATTAGGGTTTTCCCAAATCAATAATATTCAACATGATTTCTGAATATCTAATCATCTTAGAGTTTCTATTCTTAATTCCTAACATCAATTTAATTTATCTCTTAAAGAAAATCTGCATTTAATTCGAATTTACTATTCATATTACTATTCATGACAGTCTATTAATTCTGATTTCTCCAATATTAATTACAATGTATAACCTTAAAATATTTGCAATAAATTTCTTACACCAACAATAAATTATTCTAACTGCTAGATTTAATTAATCTTAAAAGAATATGAAATTTGAAAAAATTTACCTTATTTTTCTAAAAACTGACTTCCTGAAATATTCTGCTTGAATCTGATAACTTTTGCCTTAAAATATGCTAATGTAGAGGTCTAATGCATTAATTTTAAATATTAATGCCTTAAACAAAAAATGAAATTGATCTGAGAAGAATAGAAGAAGAACGAAGAAAAGAAGAAAGAATATCATACAGAAAATCGTCACTGGCCACTGGGTTAAATAGGCCACTGTCCAAAATTCCGCTCGCCAACTCGCCTCGCCAACCTGCCTCGGCAATGCTACCTCACCATATTGATCCGGCAATGCCACTTCGCAAAAGCCACTTCGCTAATCCAGCTCGCATATGTCACCTCGCATGTGCTACCTTGCCAAACTCTCCTCGTGAACTCTTCCTCGCATATGCTGCCTCGGTAGTGCCTCTTCGCCTCTTCGCCTTTTTGCCAACTCGCTTCACCTATCTCCCTCTTCGCCAAACTCTGCTCACGAATTGCCACTTCGCACATTTCCTCTTCGCATATGCTACCTCGCATATGCTTCTTAGCCAATTGCCACTTTGACAATCTCACCTCTCCACTTCACCACTTCGCATTGCCGGCTCGCAAAATGCCACCCCGCATTTTGCCGGTTCACCATAATAAGATCCTACTAAGCTAAAACTCTTCCTCAGCAACTGATACTTAATCAGCTCGCAAATGAGCTACAAACATTCAAACTTCCTGATTCTTTATGCCACTTAAAATAAACATACAGAGGCTCAACATATCAAATATTTAAATCACACACAGACAACCATACAGACCATGGTGTCTCTCCAAAGGTCACTCAGACTTACTGCCCCAAAATCCATCCGAATAGTTTTGATAAATTTCACTCTCCATTGAGTTATACTTATCCAAAATTCCTGAAATTTTACTGCCAATACTACAACATACAAAGGAACATTTCTCATGTTTACACCTTTGACTCAAACTATCTCAGTCATTCTCAAAAATTTCAAATAGACACAAATTTCCTGCAGACACATCAAACCAGACCAGTCCTACTCAATGAGGCATAATTCCTCACACAAACAGAATTTTACTACGCCACTTTACAAAATTGAAGATGAAACATAAATCCACAATTTTTATGTTTTACACTTTACCAAATTATTTCTTTAAGAATATGCAATCAACCTCATAAATTCCTGCAACTAAAAATTTACTGCATCTACTCAAATCTTCTCATCTTAAATTAATTTAAATTCATCAATTACACAATAATTAAAATATAACAAAAATGACAGATATTACAATAAATAAGTAGTAAACAATGAAAGGTTCCATAGATAACAGACCAAATGCCCAAATCAAGGGAATGGAAATGAATATAAGTTAATGATATATAAACTCAACAAAGGAATATGTAATTATGTAGATACAACAGATAATGGGTCTTGAACACATTATATTTTATTTTATCTCATATAAATTACATAAGGTAGGCCAAGCCTTATGGCTAGAATATTAACCCTTCCTAACTAGAGTTTAGAATATTCATTGTGCACAATGTCGATAGTATTTACCCATTATACCATCGGTAAGATAGCTCTATCATATAATATAATAATAGGTTAAATGAAACAAATGTGATAGCAAATAATCAAAAGAATCAATAAAGAATAATCACATTAGCTATAATCAAAATGCCATAAAATTCAAGTTTGGTCTAAATATAAAGAATGTCAAAAAGGCACATTTGCACTGGCGAGAAGGCTAGCCACCCGCACTGGCGAAACTGATAGCAATTTTGGTAGCTTAAGAAAATGTAAAGATCATTTCATCGAACACTTGGTGTGTAACACTTTAAGATCAATTTGGTAGGGTTCTGGAGTTTTTTCAACAAAGCCCATATTTCAAAAATCAATTTAATAAAGTACTCAACTCAAATGGCATTTCAAACTAAACATTAAACCAAAGATTATAGCTCAAATTAGGGTTCAAAAACAAATAAATTCAAAGGCTTTCCCACCAAGTGTAGTTTGGCCACTCTAACAAAAGTGTAAATGGATTCAATAAATTCAAATATGGTTTTAAACAGGTATAAGAATATATATATGACTCACCAAAACTATTAGTTCGATCGAATGCGCCTTAGAATTCCAAATTCTTAAAAGTAGGCATATGTGCAATCTTTCTCTTCCTTTGATTCTACATTAATATTTTACTTGTTTTAGCATTAAATAAGTATGAATAAACATATTCTAACATCAAATTGAATTATAAAATTCAAATGAAAATTCTAGGTTTAGACATAATGCATTTAGGGTTAGGTTTTCACCTATTTCCATTCATATATGCAATTTGACATTTAATTCATCTTATTTAACATATTTACTATCTAAACAATTGAAAAAAAAAATGAAAAATAACTAATTTACCTCAATTTCTTCTTATGAGATGAAACCCTAATGGAAGGATTCTTCAAATTTATTTTTGCTTGTTTTTCTTGGATAAATTGTTGGAGAATGAATTCTTTTAATGTGCATTTAAGTTTTCTATGGATTTTCCTTTGAAATTTGGAAGGAAAATGAAAAAGGGGAAGGTCAGGGCCTCATGGGAGAAGAAGAAAGGAAATGGAAAATGAAGAAAAAAAATTGAAGAAATAAGCTTTATATAGGTAGGTGGCTTTTGACTATTTAGGTTCCTCCGCCACCCCCACCCCCCAATACTTTAGTTAATTGTATTTTGACCCCGAAACTTATAACTATTTATCTTTTTGTCTCATTTTAATTATGAAATACTATTTCTTATATTTCTCCAGCTTATGATTCTAATAATGCATTTAAATATATTTACTTCCAAACTCGTTCACTAATTGAAACACCGAGGTGCCTGTTTACCTATCAGGTCGGTTTCCAACAATTCATTAAATCATGCATGTATGATGTTCATATGATTAAATGGAGTATTTTCGTGCTTAAATAAAATGAAATTTAGGGTGTTACACTCTACCCCCTTCAATAAAATTCGTCCTCGAATTTTTAACTATACGTACCTCGTTATTGAAACAAAAATGGGTATCTAGTCCTCATGTTCTGCTCACTCTCCCAGGAACATTCTTCCATCAACTAATTCTTCCATAAAACTTTGACCATTGGAATCTCTTTATTTCGCAATTGCCTGACTTGTTGATCCACAATTTTCATAAGTGTTTCCTCATAATTCAAGTTTTCATCTACCTCAATGGCCTGTGGTTCAAGGATATGTGATGGATTTGATATATATTTGCAAAGTATGGAAACATGGAACACAGAATGAACATGGGTCAGATTAAGTGAAAGTGCCAACCAATATAATATGTTGTCGACCTCCTCCAGTATCTCAAATGGCCCGACATATATAGGTGATAGCTTTCCTTTCTTGCCAATCTCATTACACCTTTCATAGGTGAAATTTTAAGAAATACATGATCACCTATAGAAAAATGCACATCTTTCCTCTTTGGGTCAACATAACTCATCTGTCGGCTAAAAGCAGTCTTCATTTTCTCCTTAATAATAGGGACTTTCTTCTTTGTTTCTTTAATCAATTCAGGGCCTTTTAATTATTTTTCTCCTAGTTCTACCTAACAAACATGAGATCTATATTTCTGCCATATAATGTCTCATATGGTGCCATGCCAATAGTTGAATGGTAGTTGTTATTGTAGAAAAATTCAATCAGAGGTAAGTATTGATCTTAATTCCCTTTAAAATGAAGCACACACAGTCGAAGAATATCTTTTAAAGTTTGAATAGTGCACTTTGATTGCCTATTTGTATGTGGATGAAAAATTGTGTTGAAATTTAAATTAGTACCTAATGCCTCTTAAATTTTTTTCCAAAACCACAAAATAAACTGAGTTCCCCTATCCAAGATAATAATCATTGGTACATTATGAAGTTGCATTATCTTATCAACATACAATTGAGCATATTGGGTGATTGTATAACTAGTTTTCACCTCTAAGAAGCGAGTTATCTTAGTTAACCGATCAACTATTACCCATATAGAGTCATATCTCCGTAAAGTTCTCGGTGGACCAATCATAAAATCCATGTTCACTTGTTTCCATTTCTACTCTAGTAATTTTATCTCCTGTCATAGCCCTGAGGGCTTTTGGTGTACAAATTTAAAATGTTAACAGGTTAAACAAGTGGAAATATACTTGGCTATATCTCTCTTCATGTTGGGCCATTAATGGTACTCTTTCAGATTATGATACATCTTTGTAACCTCCAGGATGAACATTGTAAAGTGCATAGTGCATCTCTTTCGTAATTTTTTCTTTAAGCCCATCCACATTTGGCACACACAACCGTTGTCCATATTTTAATAGTTCATCATCAACAGTGAATTCATGAGCTTTCCCAGCTTGAACATCTTCATTAAACTTTAGTAGCTAAGAATCATATGCTGCCTTAATCTCATCAATCAATATTGGCTTCACATGAAATTAGGCTATCAGAGCCTGGTTTTCATCGTGGGTCCCCAATTCAAATTGGACTCCTATGTCAAGCAATTATTTCATTTCTTTGATTAGTGGTCTCCTTGCAATTGAAATATGAGTTAGGCGCCCCATTAACTTTTTGTTTAAAACATCAACTACTACATTAGCCTTACCCAGATGATATAATATCTGGTAGCCATAATCTTTCAGCAATTCAACCCATCTCCATTGTCGAAAATTTAGATCTTTCTGTTGCAGGATATATTATAGGCTTTTATGATCTGTGTAGATCTCACATTTCTTCCCATATTTGCCTCCAAATATTTAAGGTAAACACTACTGTAGTGATCCCTATATCATGTGTAGGATAATTCAATTCATGCTTCTTTAACTAATGAGAAGCATAAGTAATTACTCTCTTATCCTACATTAGAATACAACCAAGTCCAACTCTGGATGCATCACAATACACTATGAATCTATCATTCTCCATTAGTAATGCTAACACTGGTGTCGATGTAAGACATGACTTCAAAGTTTGAAAACTCTTCTCACATTCATATGTCCATTGAAACTTCTCCTCTTTTCTGGTCAACTTGATCAATGGAGCTGCAATTTTTGAGAATTTTTTAACAAATCACCTATAGTAACTAGCCATACCTAAGAAACTCTGTACTTCTGTTATATTGGTAAGTTGTGGCCAATTAGCTACAGCTTCTACTTTATGTGGATCTACCTTGATGCCATCTTTACCCACAATATGCCTAAGGAAATATACTTCAGTAAGTCAAAACTCACATTTCGACAGTTTAGCATACATCTTATGCTCCCTTAGTGTCTGTAGCACTATTCTCAAATGCTCTTCATGTTTTGCTTGGCTTCTAGAATAGATAAGAATGTCATTAATAAAGGCAATGACAAACTTATCCATATAAGGCTTAAACACCTGATTCATCATATTTATAAAAGCAGCAAGGACATTAGTCAACCCAAAAGGCAATATAAGGAATTCATAATTATCATATCGGGTCCTGAATGCAGTTTTGGACACATCTTCATTATTAATACATAGCTGATGATAACCCGATCTAAGGTTAATCTTGAAGAAATGATTGGATCCTTGCAACTGATCAAACATATCATCAATCTGGAGCAATATATATTTGTTCTTGATGGCCACCTTGTTAAACTATCGATAATTAATACACATTCAAAGTGAACCATCCTTCTTCTTAGCAAACAACATTGGAGCACCTCACGGTTAACTGCTCGGTCTAATGAACCATTTATCAAGTAATTCTTGTAACTGCATCTTCAATTCTTTCAATTCTATAAGAGCCATTCTATAAGGAGAAATAGAAATAAGGTCGATGCCTAGATAAACTTGAATCTCAAATTCAATCTCCCTTTTTGGTGGTAAACCTGACAAATCTTCAGGAAACATATTTGGAAACTCATTGACAACAGGAATCTAATCCACTCCTTTTGAAGTCTTCTGAGTATCCATTACACTTGCAAAATATGCAGGATATCCCTTACATAGGAGTCTCCTTACTCCAATAGCAGAAATAAGTTTAACCCCCAGATCATTTTTTTCACCCTGATACGCAAATTCACCCTTCTGGCTGAAATTTAATCTTCTTCTTATAGCAATCAATCACTGCATGATAAGTTGTTAGCCAATTCATCCCTAGTATTACATCAAGCTCTAATACTGGTAATTCTACTATGTCAACAGGTAAGGTTCTACCCTCTATCTCTATATTATAACCCAGGTATACATATTTCACTTCTATACTCTCACCCAGGGGAGTAGATATTTCTAAGAGTATTTTAAATTATCTCTCCATTCTCAGTTTAGATGCAAATCTAGGTGAAACAAATGAATGGGCGGCACCATAATCAAATAATAGTTGTGCTATTTCATGTTCCACAAGAATCATACATGTTACAATATTACCAAACCTCTGGGCCTCCTGAGCATTGAAAGCAAATACTATGTCTTGTCCCTTTCGGGCTGGTGCTTGGCTACTACTTTGGCCTTGTCCCTGTCCTCTGCTTCTACCTCTACCTCTACCTCTACCTCTTGACACTCTATTCTTATTCCTGATCATTTGCACTATAGGCTGTGAAGTTATTGTGGTGGTCTGTTGCTCGCCCCACATAGGATAATTATTGATCAAGTGCCTCTATTGGCCACACTTCAAACAATCACCAATCTGCCTTTTGCATTCTCCTCCATGCCTTTTTCATAATAATCACATATGGGAACACTAGGCATCTGTGATGCTAGTCTAGATGATCCCCGTGAAAACCCTAATGTTGATTACTCTATAGTACCTCTGCCTTGACCTCTTCTCTGATCACTTGACTGTGGCCTATACTCAGTTCTAGTTGTTACCTCTGATTGTCATTGTTGTGAACTCCCTTCACCTTTCCTTTGCTACCCATATGTCCCATTATTTCTTCTATATTCCCTATTGGCTCTCTCTTCTTTATATTTCAACTCCATCTGAATGGCTTTATCAATGAGGTGAACTCAGTAGACAACAAAGCAGGAAAGAATGTAATCCCTGCTTGAACATGCTAATTAGATATGCCTTTGTGGATACTATGTTGCTTGCAAATTTGCTCAATCTGATAAACTCATTAGTATAATCTTACACACTAAGGTTACCCTGCTCCAAATGCTCAAATTGGATTATACTTCTCCTTTTTGCATCCTCAGTCAAGAATTTATCCATCAGTATTGTTCTGAATTGTACCTAGGTTGGTGGTGCATCACTGTATAGTTTTGTCTCTATATGCCTAGAAAATCAGCTACAAACATTCCCCTTAAGTATTAACCTAACCAATTCCACTGCCCTGACATCTAAGCATGGTAATCTTCTCACTACTTTCTCCACATGCTCTAGGAAATCAATAGGTTTCTCATCTCTTTCTCCTTTAAATTCAGGCAGACTTAGTTTTAAAAAATTAAACATAGTGACTCCACCCTCGTCTATTACACGTCTACCCTCATGTACAATAGGCTTGCCTAGTGCAGCTACCGATGGTGCAGGTGGTGGTAGAGCAGCTGGTGGAACTGCTAGTGGTGCAGGTGGTGGCACTGCTTGCCTTTCTCTTCTCAATTCGTGCAATTCCTGTCTCAATTCTAATATCCCTTGCATCATTTCTAGCCTCCAAAGGTCTTCACCTTCCCTGGCTTCCTCTATTCTTCTTCTAAACCTGGGAGGCTCTTCTGATTCCTCCCTAGCCAGTGATTCATTAGAGGTAACTTATGCCTCTCTGCTGGGCCCCTCTGCCCTCTCACGCTCAAGTTCAATAGCTTGTTCACGTTCCCTCGTTGACATTTTTGTCACTATAAAAGATAAACACAATAATTTAGTGTGGTACAATTATCGCAAAATATATATATATTTAACGAATACAACAAATGACAAGACAAGATTTTTTATGCTACATGATTCACCTATATCCTTTTAACACATGTTTATACACTATTCGTATACCTATGCTCTGATACCACCTCTGTCATGTCCCAATTTCTAGAACATGATGGTCCTAGGATATATGAATCTCTTAAGGTTACCAACACCCATAGAAACCTACTAAAACATATAATTATCACCTTTTATAATAACTCTATAATTAATATCATCAATATACTTGTCATCATCTCTGAGAAATTTCATATTCATTATAAACCATACTCTATAGATAGTAAATATATACATTATTTACATATCAGTCTATATATTTCTTGCTCACTTAATTACATGATCATGAAACTCTAGAGTTTTAAAAGAAAAGTACAAACACTAATATTTATATTATGAAAGATGAGTTGATTCCACTAGAGAAGAAAACCTTGGATCAATCTTACTCTTGACCTAAAAAAGATTAAACTACTAAAAGGGTGAGTATTTAATACTCAGTGAGTCAAATATATATTATCATGTATTAAGCTTGGTAGGTAACAATAAATAAGTAATAAACAATAAAAGGTTTCATAGATAGCACACCAAATGCCCAAATCAAGGGAAATAGAAATGAATATAAGTTAATGATGTATAAATACATCAAAAGAATATGTAATTATGTAGATACAACAGATAATAGGTTTGACCACATTACATTTTATTTTATCTCATATAAATTACATAAGGCAGATCAAGTCTTATGGCTAAAACATTAACCCTTCCGAGCTAAGGTTTAGAATATTTATTATGCATAATGCTGATAGTATTTTTTCACTACCCCATCGGTAAGGTAGCTCTATCATATATCATAATAATAGGTTAAAAGAAACAAATGTGATAACAAATAATCAAAAGAATCGATATAGATCAATCACATTAGCTATAAGCTCTGGCTTTTAAATATCAATCAATGTCTCGTAGGATTAATAAACATATATAAGAGGCATTAAAGCATAAGCAAAATGCCATAAAATTCAAGTTTGGTCCAAGTATAAAGAATGTCAAAAAGGTACATTTGTGTTGGCGAGAAGGCTAGTCACCCACGCTGGCGAAACTAATAGCAATTTTGGTAGCTTAAGAAAATGTAAAAGTCATTTCACCGAATACTTGATATGCAACACTTTAAGACCAATTTGGTAGGGTTTGGGATTTGTTCAACAAAGCCTACATTTCAAGAATCAAGTCAATAAAGTACTCAACTCAAATGAAATTTCAAACCAAAGATTATAGCTCAAATTAGAGTTCAAAATCAAAGAAATTCAAAGGCTTTCCCACCAAGTGCGGTTCGGTCACTCCAACAAAAGCAAGTAAATGGATTCAATAAATTCAAGTATGGTTTTAAACATGTATAACAATATATATATATAACAATATATAAATATATATATATATATATATGACTCACCAAAACTATCGGTTCGACCGAATATGCCTTAGAATTTCAAATTCTTCAAAATAGGCATATATGACAATCTTTCTCTTCCTTTGATTCTACATCAATATTTTACTTGTTTTAGAATTAAATAAGTGTGAATAAATATATTCTAACATCAAATTGAATTATAGAATTCAAATGGAAACTCTAGGTTTAGACATAATGCAATTAGGGTTAGGTTTTCACCTATTTCAATTCTTATATGCAATTTGACATGTAATTCATCTTATTTATGATATTCACTATCTAAACAATTAAAAAAAATGAAAAATAACTAATTTACCTCAATTTCTTCTTATGGGCTAAAACCTTAATGGAATGATTCTTCAAATTTTTGCTTTTTTTTTTTTGGATAAATTGTTGGAGGATGAGTTCTTTTGATGTGTATTTAAGTTTTCTATGGATTTTTCTTTGAAATTTGAAAGAGAAATTAAGAAGAAAGGGAGGGGGAGGTCACGGCTTGATGGGGGAAGAAGAAAGGAAATGAAAAATGAAGAAAAAATTAAAAAATAAGCTTTATATAGGTAGGTGGCTTTTGACTATTTAGGTTTTCCTCCAATACTTTAGTTTATCATATTTTGACTCCAAAACTTATAACTATTTATTTTTTTATCCCAATTCAAGTCTAAAACAGTATTTATTATATTCCTCCATATTATAATTCTAATGGTGTACTTAAATATATATACTTTTAAATTTATTCAATAATTCAAATATTGACATGTCTGATTATTTATCGGGTCGATTTCAAGTAATTCATCAAATCATGGAAGTATAATGTTGCTATGATTAAATTGAATATTTTCATGCTTAAATGAAATGAAATTTAGGATGTTACATCTTTATTCTTCATTGTTTCTTTCCCTCACTACTGAACTTCAGTCATCACCTGCTCTAATCTTGACTTAACTCAATCACTATCGTCGCTGCTCTCTGTGACTAGATCGTGCATGCTGCAATCATTGATCCCAAGCTCAAGGTAGGTTGAAATCCGGGCAACAGCTCACACTCCATCATTTAGTCCAAATAGGACTAATTTGAAATTAAAATAAATTAATATGTTAAATCAATTCAAAAAGTCATTTTGGACTCAATTGAACATGACAATAAGTTTAGGAACTAAATCGAATATTTATTTTAATAATAAAAAATGGGACCCACAAATACATTGAAGTGATAAGTTCCAAACTTTCGAGTCTAACACGCCAAGTGTGTTGACAACTGGCCAAACATTGCAATCAAAGCTTGAAAAAGATCCCAGAAGCTTCCAAGAGCAGCCGCCCCTCTTGAACCTTGAACACAGCCCCACCACCATCACCCCGACCACCTTCGCCAGCGGGGCCAGCCCTTCACCGGACCCCCACCACCTCTTCACTAAATTTAACTCTTTAATTTATTTATTTGTACTAAAATTAGGGTAACAAATCAAACAGAGATCCTTGAAAATAAAAATAAATAAATAATTTCCTTATTATTTAACTTTATTTTTCCTTACTAATTAACTTTATTTCATAAATCAAATTTCATCAATAAGAAAAAAGTAAATTTTGAAAAAGTAGTACTGAGCCATAATGCCAAACATGTCATCATAGAAAAGCAAATCAACACTCAACAAGACATTTACAAACCTAAAAACTCACATGGGCAAGACCAACAAGATTCACAAAAAGACAACCCTTTACCATTCAGCAAGAACCAGACATGTTCCCATTACAAGATTACACAACACAATTTAAACGAAGACTCGCCATCAGATTCCTAACCACAATGGTTTTTATCTGATGAAAACCCCCCACCAAAAACAAACCTAATTTACTTATTTATTTCACAGTCATATATTATGTATATATATAAATATTATAGTAATTAACAGCCAAGGCAAAAAAATGGGACTTGCTAACTTCTTTATTAGCCCATTTTCATGCCTCTGCTTACAACTATCTAAAACTTCTAGACCTACAAAAAAAAAAGGGAAATACAAGAAAAAACTGGTAAACAGTTCTTAAACCAGTGAAACTAGTAAATAGTACTTAAACCAGTGAAAGCTTTCACTGGATTTGCAAAAGCCTAAAAGAGTAAAATAGGTAGGTCATCATCCCTCAAGAACATGCATAACTGTTCTATAGAGAGATTAGTAAATTATTTTTTTACTGGAACCAGATTGACACATCCTGCTGCTTTGGCAGAGAATCCATTGCCAAGCCTTGTAAGTCTTCTTTGTAGTCAAAGGAAGCCATATCGAATGGAGATCCAAACAACAAGTTGAAGCTGCTGCTGCTGCTGTTGTTGTTGTTCTGCTGCTGGTTGTTGTCGAATGGAGAATTCAAAGCTTTAAACCTGTCAAATTGACCACCATCCTGTGAAAACATTTGATGGTTATTGTGGATATTCGACTCTTCGAAGATATTTCCCTCTATCACATTGCCTTGACCTCGGAAGTAATTGTCCTGTTGATGGTGAATTTTTGGCTGGTAAAGATTGTGACTTTCATTGACTCCATTGTTTCCAGAATTTGAGTTCTTATTCCCTTGGATGTTAGTGTCATAGACTGACATGAGCTCACTAATCATCTTTTGCCCATCTTCTGGAACTCCTGATAGATCAAACGCAGATGGCACTGTGTTTAACATTGAAGCAGCTAGCTTCGGTTGAGCACAGGATTGAGGAAAGATAACAGGCTTCACTTCATTAACATGCAAATTTGACCCTCCAAATTCTAAAGAGTTTCTGAATGGGCAAGTTAATTGATGATTGTCCCTAGAAGTCCTGTCATGAAAACCAAGACGAAGTTGACTGTAAGGACATTGAACAAACTCACATGTATATATCTTCTGATCCACCATCATGTTCATATCACTGGATGGTTTTCTCTTTCTGATAAAATCAACATTGGAGATAATTTCTCCCTTAATTGGATAAGTAGGTTGTCGAAGTGGTAGTAGCCTATCCCTTATTCTCTCCATTCCCAAATTGGAGGAATTAAGATTCTCAGGTTTGCACTCTTGCACATCAAAGTTGGGCTCATCCTCAACCCCTTCAACATCGTACTCACTACAATCGTGAATGACTAGAGACCCACTCCCTCCACCTGATGATAAAGGTGGGCAGGAATCCGGGTAAAGCTCCCGAGCCAATGCCTCCTCTTGGTTGATAATTGCAAGCCAAGTAGCACTCTCCTTAGCTGTCATCTTGTCCTGCAAACACTTAGACTGTCTCACAAGCTTGCGAATCTTGGCAATGTC
>CANXYC011680529.1:0-10340 GCA_948193065.1 Aleurites moluccanus
AACATGGATAGTTTGAATAAGCAAAGGAGCTTTTCCATAAAATGTCAAAAGATAACAATCATATCAAGAGAAAACATGATTATAAGATGAGGATATTGACATATATCTATATATTCAACACTATGCTAGATGCATACATTGTAGAGAAGAGTTGGGATTATTTTGAGCATGTCTATGGAAGGATGTTGCACCATGCATACCACTTCAATGGAAAGCGTCATCTTCGGATGATACTGGATGCTTCAAAAGCTGGAAAGGTAATTAATTGAATCTTTGTCATACGGGTGAAGATATTGTGCATATGGAAAGGCCGATGAAATAGATGTTCAAAGGTTTTATTATCCTAGCAATTGAAACATAAAGCCAAAAGTTTATTTAGGAGACTCTAAATCATATCTATAGCAGGATGAATAGCCTAATTTCAAGTGCTATTATTTTATAACTGAAAAGGAAAATGGAATAAAGGCATTTTTTAATGCAGGTTTCCTTTTGTAGGAAATTTAGGTGCACTCTTCATTCAAAACTTTTAGGTATTTCCTCTATTTGGCATTCTCAAGTCCTATGAATATTTAAATTTTAGGATTATATTCATGTGTATTAAAAGTTACAATTTTTTTTTTTTTTAATTTGGGATTAAGGCTTAGTTGAATTGAGTTATGACCTCTTAAAGGTTTGCATAAAATGATTTTGTAAATTATCCCTTGCCATGATATTTTGTAATGCACATACTATATGAATAGTGGTGACAATAAAATCCAATAACAGTGAAAAGCAATGTTGGTGGAGATGGTGGTGATATTGCTTGTGACAGTCACTGGGATTCATCCAATGACAAAAAAATGCCTACTAAAAAACAGTATAATGAGGATATTGGCGTTGCTGTCAATAATGTTTATGATATGAATGGCATTAACAATCTTAATTTTGATCATGTCTATCTGTGAGGGCATAATGTTGATGATCATGATGATAAAATTTGGCTATATTATTCATCATGGTTGTGGTAATTAGTTTATTGCATTTCCTTGTGAGAAGCAGATAGAAAGGGTAGTGTTTGCTGATGTTGTTAACAAAATTGACAGCAAGAACAATAATATAAAATGAGACTAAAAACTCTCATACATTTTTATTGAATTGAAAAGGTTTTAAGTACATGAAAATCTTAATTGAAATAGCAACAAATATGACCTTCAAATCAGCAACAAATAAAAAAAAATCCTTAAGATTTGCAATAACTGATATCCTTAATCAAAATCAAAACAACCATTCAAATATGATAGCTGTAATACCCAATGTAGTAGCAACTTCTAAGGAATTTCTAACACTCCTTCTTGCCTTTGATGTTGCAAACACCCTATATAGCTCTTAAAGATTCAAATCTTGCTTTAGAAAGTGCTTGTATCAACAACATCAGCAATCTAACTTTTTGTTTTGCAATGAAGCAATAGAACTTCTTCTTCTTTTTGTACTCCTATAAGAAAGTAGAGTTTAATCTTAAAATGTTTTGTTTTCCTATAGAAAACTAGATTGTTGGACATATATATAACAACTTGGTTATCAACAAAAATTTATGCAGCCTCATCTTATTCTTTTGCTTCTTCATGGCATATGTTATGGGCATCTTTATTTGCAGTTGCTGCTGGAGGCACTGCTTCATATTTATGGCATATGTTACTACCTGTTGTTGGACTTGCTTCGTGGCTTGGGTAGGCTTGGGCTTGCTAGCATGTGTGGGGTTTCCTCTTTGGTGTGGTTCCTTTTCCATTAGATCTAAAGAGAAGCTCTTGCCTCTCATTTTAATTTTAAATACATCATGGTCATTTGCATATCTGATCATATATATTGTCTTCAAAAAATATCTTATAGCCTTTCTACAATAGTTGACCAACACTTAGCAAATTTTGGCTAATTTCTAACAAATATAAAACATTTGAGATTAGTTGGGTACCTAAAGCTCTTTCAATGGCAACTGTCAATGTGCCTTTAACTGCAATATAATTACCATTGCCTACTCTAACCTTGGAAACTACTAACTTGTTAAGCTCTATGAATAGCTCTTTATCATAAGCCATGTGACTTGTACAACCACTATCTACAAGCCAACACTCATTAGAGATATTATTTGCATAGCATAAAGCTACAAACAGTTGTTTCTCCTCCCGTTGGTCCATTATGTTAGCTTTATTTTCGTGTTGTTGTTAGCTTCTGCATACCTTCTCCATGTGTCCTAGCTAACTGCACTTTATGCACTTAATGTCAGGCCTCCACCAGCACTTATATTAAGCATGATTTGTTTTTTTGCAATGTTGGCATTAAGGATAAGTTCCTACTTTGTTGTTGTTGTCTCTAGCTCCAGCCTCCTTCTTGCTTTTGCCTCCTTTATGGATTTGTAGTTTGGCCAGCAAGGCTCATTTCAACTTAACATCTTCTCTAAAAAGTTTTACTTGCTCATGAGCTTCTAAAGCATTAGGAAGCTCTGTCAATATGATTTGAATAAGGTCTTTGACTTCTTCTAATGCAAAAATATTAGCTTCAAACCTCTCTGGTAAAGTGACTAGAAGTTTCTCAACTACTCTATTGTTGTGCACCGTTTCACCAAGTAGCCTGAGTTTATTCACAATCTCCATCAACTTGTTTGCATACGCCTTTGCAGTCTTGGAGTCTTTCATCCTTTTCATTTCAAATTATCTCTTAAGGTTCAAAACATACATATTTCTTGTTCTTGCATTGCCTTGAAACTCAGTTTGGAGGTACCATATTTGAAATGTTGTTTTCAAATTCATAATTCAGATGAATAGATTTTCAGACATAGTTGAATGTAGACACATTTTTGCCTTGAACTTTTTTTTATGTTTATTCCTGATGCATTTTGATTTGTTACATTGTAGGATTTTCAGGTAGTGGTAGAATTTCAAACTCTTTTATTACTACATCCCAAAGATCTCATGCCTACAAATAAGCAGTCATCTCAACAGTCCACGATTGGTAGTTTCAATGGTAAATACAAAAGGTAAAACAGGTGCAAATTGTTTGTGGGCCATTAGTTAAAACTTAAAAAAAAAACTCTTACTCAACTCACTCTTGGTTTGCCACAGATCCCTTAAGAAGAGAAGCTTTGATACCAAATGTTGATTTTTTTAAGAAAATTGATAGCAAGAGCAAGAATATAAAATGAGACTGACAACTCTCACACATTTTTATTGAATTGAAAGGGCTTTAAATACATGAAAATCTTAACTGAAATAGCAACAAATATGACCTTCAAATCAGCAATAAAATAAAATAAAAAAATCTTAAAGATCAGCAATAGCTGATATCCTTATTCAAAATTAAAACAAGCATTCAAACATGACAATTGTGATACCCAATACAGTAGCAACTTCGAAGGCATTTCTAACAATGTTAAAAAAAGCAAAGTTTGTAATAAAGAGTGGTGTTAACTCTAATGGTAATGTTACTAATGATGGTGGTGATTATGATGCTTACTTCTTAATTGATGGAGGTGATTATTTTAGGAATCTTCAGTTATAAGATCGTGTTTGTTCAATTGAAAGTGATTCAAATACAAAATCATAATATTAGTGATGGGTATTTTAGGTTCCAACTTTAATTGCAGCATTACTATACTTGGTCACTGTATTACCAATATCTTTAGTAACCATTTTGAAATGTTTGCTTGTTTGTGGAATATCATCTGGCTGTCAATTAACCATTGATTTTTCTTAATGTGATATTTATGTTCTTTGCAAGCAAACTATCTTTAGTATTTATTTATTTAATGAGAACTAACCCCTTGAGTATTTTGGATGATGAAAATGGCAATTACAATTTTTTGCTATAATTATTATTTGGTGGATGGGGATTCACAAAGGTAAGGCTAATGTTACATATATACTTTGATTACAGATGAATGGTTTCTAGGAGAAACATTTCACAATCCATGATCAGATGTGATGGAAACTTATAATGAGTAACTATTGTGCTTGGAGGGAGAACCCTTGGAAATGATTGGGAAGCACTTGGCTCAGGCAGATCTTACTCCTCCACCTCCTCTCATCAAAGAAAGATTTTGCTTGATGCTTGAAAAAGACAATTGTAATTATGCTCTTGCTTATATTACTAGGGGGCGGACGTAGAATTTCTAGGAAGAGGAGCACCTCCTCACATTTAGGGAATGAAGCAAAAATTTTAGAAAGATACATTATGTTAATAAAATAAATTTATTTAAAAATATAAAATAATAAAAAATATCAAACAAACATATACTTCAATTAAAAATAATTAAAAGTAATTATAATATCATTGAAAAAATGAAGGAAATTGAAAATAAAAATGAAAAAATAAAAGAAAATTAAGTAAAATTGGAAAGAAAATAAATGAAAATGAAGGAAAAAAAAAAGGCAAAAGAATATGGGATTAAATAATATTTTATTAGGGACTAAAGAATTAATTTTTTAAAATATGACTATTTTATTAATTTTAATAAATTTTAAGGACTAAATAGTTATTTATTCTAAAATATTTGAAAAATTAAGAAGCAAAAAAAAAAAAAATGAGATTAAATAGTATTTTATTAGAGATTAATTTTTTAAAATAAAATGACTATTTTATTAATTTTATAAATTTTAAAGACTAAATAATAATTTTATATTAAAAAATTTTAAAAATCAAAAGGGGACGCATGGCCTTTCCCCCAGTATAAATCCGCTTATGTGCATTACCACTAATCCTACAGCAGAATCATAAGCATTTTTTAAGGTAGCTTGGTTGAATTTATTCGAAGAAAATGCTTAACGTTTTAGAAGAGATACTCTCATTCAGCTAATGCATGAGTTGAGCATGCTTGTTAATGGAAGCAATCCACCAAACCCTATATTGCAAAATTTATTAAAATATTGTCATGATTTTCTCAAGGTTGGTGTCAAAGTTCCTGAAGCAACCGGACCGGGACTGTACGTACAGTTCAATCTTGATGAAATGAATTTATTCATGCTTTTTTTTAATAATAAATAGGATTAATTATTATTTAGTCACTGAAATTTATTGAAATTAATGAAATAATTCATATATTTTGAGAAATTCACTATTTAATTCTTGTATTTTGATTTCGCCATACAAATTGATTTTTCTGTCCAATTTTTTTATAATTCTGTTAAAAAAATAAAAATAATTAAAAAGAAAAAGAAAATAACTTTAATACCTAAAATATCCTTTTTTTATTTTTTTTAAATTAGAGACATTACCTTAAAATAAAATCAATAATCCATCTCTTTCACTCTCTCTATATATATATATACTCATAACTACAAAAAATTACTATAAAAAATCAAGTTTAAAGAATTTTTATAAAATAATCAGAAGTTTAAAATTATTATTATTTAGTCCATAAAATTTATCGAAATGAACGAAATGATTTCAGCAAGTGAATGACATTTTGATCATTTTATAGGTATTTAATGGTAAAAATGAACATAATGACCAATTCGTTCACGAAATCAAAATAAAATAAATAAATAGTTAATTTCTAAAAATGTAGGGATTACTTTATTAATTTTGAAAAATTATAGGGACTAAATAGTAATTAACTCTAATAAATATCAAGTCATACTTTCTAATGGTTATAATATCAACTTTCATCCAAATAAATCTGTTTCATGTTGATTTTTTTTTTCCTGGTTGCATGTGTGTATATTACAGCATTTTTCTTTACAAAAATCATGCAAATTATTGGTTTTGGTATTGTAGTAGGCTAATATAACTTATCACTTTTGGATATTGTATTAATTCTATTTTTCTAATTCACGTTCAAAACTTAAGGGATTAACAAGAAAATAAAAATATATTGTTCTGACTTGGTTCGAAAATTGAACTATGGTTAATATTTAATCAATAATATGAGGAATAAAGGTAAATCTATGAAAAATATGAATTCATATGACCTCCAACTTAACTGTGAAATTTGAAAGTATGTTATAACTGCGACAAGTTTCAGCAAAATAAAATTAATGAAAAAAAAAAAAAAAGAAGTAGCAGTGTGAACACTCAAATTATTAAAATGTGAAATACATTTTCTATACATGAACCATATAATTCAGTTACCTTGTTACCAAGTAATAGCAGTGGAATCCCTAGTAAGTAGTATGATTTACATTCCTATGAGAAAAGTCCACTGAAATAAATTTTAATAACCCAAAAAGACATTAGAGCTAAATCTTTAGATAGCATTTGGCATCCACAATCTCAAAAGCTCCCAAATCCTTTCTCTATCATATAATTATTTATAAATTTTTCTAACGAATATTTTTAAAACGGTTATTTTGATAAAATATAATTATAAAATATTTATTTTAAATAAATATAAAAATGAGTTAGATAAAAAAAATTGAAAATTTTAATAAATTTGTATTTCGTAACAATTATTATAAAAAGTTAAAATTTTTAAAAAAAGTGAAGATTTTAATAAATTTGTATTTGGTTACAATCACTATAATTAGTTAAAATTTTAATTTTGAATTTTTATTTCTAAAAAAATCAATTATTTATTTGATTATTTTATTTTGTGCAAATTTATTTCAACATTATCTGATTGTAATTAAAATTAGGGAATATTACATAAATATATTATTTTTTGACTTTTTTTTCAATTTTACGGTTATTTTTTTTCATTTTTATTATTTTTTGGTATATATTTGATATATGTATAATATATGCATAGTATATTTTTGGTATATATTTGATATATATCGTAATTTTAAAAAAAATATTTTTAAATATGTAGTATTTTTGAAAAAATATTTTTAGGTATATAGTATTTTTTGAAAAAAAAAATTCTAACAATAAAAATAAAATATTTTTTATTTTTTCGGCATTTTTGAAAAAATCCCTTAAAATTAATTATGTTATTTTTCTTCTACTTTATTTCCTGAAAAAGAAAACCAACTTTCACAATTTTATTATTAAATGAATTGCTTTATTATAAGATAATGTCATTAATGCAAGAAATCAAAATCCAGATTCCTTTCTAGAAAATGATAACAAATTTTCAACTCTCTTAAATTACTTTACTATAAAAACATATGAACAATTTTATTTTATTATTCAAGGAAAAAATTGTTCGAAGTTTGGTTTTTATTTGATTACCCATTAGAGTTAGTATTTTCCTTCAAGGTCTTACAATGGAACATACTTGGATTTGTGGTTCAGCTGCTACTCATCACAAGCAAGGTGCCTTATCTACATTTCCAAACATTTTCTACTTATTATTTTTATAATATAAGTTTTTAAACTGTATATAGTTATATGTATGCAGAAGCCATAAAATTTGATGCAAGTCAGTATGAGTTTTTTGGAAAAAGTGTGATGGAGCATGAACTAGAACTAGATGATGATGATGATTCTTCTGAGAAAGCTGGTCAAGATCATGAAAACTTTGTGTCATCTGAAAAACACAAGGTAATAAAACTTGTGTATGATCAATTGAAGATGATTAATAATATATGAATGCGTGGATGTATCTTAATATTTTCTTTAAATATTTGTATAACACGCGCAGAGTAAAGATGTTGTTTCCTCATCCTATATTGATGATCTTGCAATTTCTTTTGCAAATGTAAGTTTTTGTTAACTCGTTCAGTGCCTATTTGATATTGAGGTTGAAATTACTTTGCAGTAATGTTCGTTTTTAAATATTAAATGAAGTAATCTGGAAGTGTAACGAAAAAATATGAAATTTAGTTTAAGAACAAACTTTAATAACTTTTAGTTAGGATTTTCAGCAGTAGTTTTATCAACATCAGCTCAAACAGTAATGCCAAACAAACATGTAGTTATTTTTATCTTTTCAATTACATCAAAATTAATATTGACTTGATGGAACTAATAAGTAAAATGTCTCATAGTTAGAATTTTTTATTTTTTTTTATTATATGACCCTTGCAAAACAGGGAGTGTCATACACTAAGCTTTTTTTTTTTTTTTTATCAAAATCAATGTTGATTTAATTAGTTTTTTATCATTTCTTTCTAGTTGAGCAAGATTAGTGAGCCAATAAGAGCAAAAGACATCACTGAAAAGAGATCAGTTTCTTCTTCAATGGAAAGTGAGTATAAATTTTAACTGACTGAAATTTTTAGTTTAAATTTTAATGGATATTTATATTGCTCAAGAATGCACATTTTTGGGTGGTCAGGAGGAGGATTCAATAAGAGAAACACAGGAACTATAAAATGGTATAGTAATCAAAAGGGGTATGGTTTTATAACACCAAATGATGGTGGGGCAGATGTGTTTGTGCATTACTCTTCTCTAAAATCAGATGGCTGCATACATCTCTTGCCTGGCACACGTGTGGAATTTGAAATTATAATAGCTGCCTCTAATGCCAAAATGCAAGCAATTAATGTCACTGCTCCTGGTAGCAGATTGCTTCAAGACTGTAGAAAAGTGGGTCTTGGAGACCTAACCACCACCACCGCCACAACCCCTATAAATGGTCCTTGTTTCAACTGTGGCCAACTGGGTCATGTAGCCAAGAATTGTTGGCTTATTGCACAAGGTCAAGGTAGTTCAAGGGCTACTAGCACTCAATTTTACCACACTGCAGAAAGAGAATCTGCAGGATGGTCTGGTTTTGCTTGGTGTTATTATTGTGGGGAAATGGGTCATCTTGCAAATAATTGTCCTTCATAAATTGTCTACTAGGACTAGCTATCTATGGCAGAATGGTCTTAACTGTTTTTAACTTTTTATATGCTTATTTAATTAGTCTTGTTGCGCAATTAGTTTTTTTTTTTTTTTTTTTTTTCTTACATCGAGTAAAGAGGATTTGAAGTTGAGATTTTACTCGAATTGAATTAGACACTTGAGTCAGTTGTGAAACACAATATGCGGTTATATTACTAATCCAAATATATATAGTATGATTTTAGATATTAATAGTTATTTATTTGATATAATTATGCTAGTAATTTAATAATCAAATTAAATATTTATTTTATTACGTAAATATCAGAAAAATTAAGCGTGTCATATAGTAAAAAATACAAAAAATAAATGAGTATATATAAATTAAAATGAGTATAATATCGTATAAAGTTATTACAACTATAAATATAATTTAAAATTATTTAAAATAGGTATCAAAATTTTATAGTATTGATCTTAATTAAACGTTGAATTAAAACTCAATTGAATTTTTTTTTTTATAGAAAAATCCAATTCAAATGCATTACTTAGAAGAAGAAAATGGATAATCCCTCCTAGTACAAGCTAATAGAACTGAAGGAAATTCAGAAAATCACATAGTAGCATGTATTGGCCTAGTTGGCCAATGAGCTAAACAATGGGCAGCTTGATTAGCTTCCCTTTTAACATGGACCCAATTACATGATAGAAAATTCTCACTCAACGCCCTTACGTCCCCTAGCAGTTGGCCAAGATTGTTAGCAAGGTTAGAATTCGAAAGCAGCTTACTAATCACCACCATCGATTCAGACTCCACAAAAATCGAAGGCAATCCCATATCCCTGTCCAACTCCATACCACAAATAATAGTCAAAGCTTCTGCATCTTCTACTTTATGGACCTGTGGCAAGAATTTGGCAAGACAAGCAACAACTTGACCATCTTCCCCACGGATCACAGCCCTAACCCAATACCAGCTCCCAACACCACACCTGCATCTGTATTCACCTTAAAAGAACCAGAAGATGGTGGTCTTCATCTAGGCATCTCCTACGGCCTACTTAATTCCACATCGGGACGAAGACTCGTATGTTCATCCAACAATGTTTTCCCTTTCTACAACACAACATCTGGGCTCAAAGATTCATGTCTAAACAGACGAGCATTCTTTTTGTTCCAAATAGCCCAGCACCACATTATAAATAATGCAAACTCTTCACCTGGAAAATTGGTCATTACACAATCGAACCAAGCAGACACAGAAGTGAAAAGTAAAGAACTAACACCAGTAAATTGGGAACGTTGCCATACATCTCGTACCCATGGACAGTCAAGCAAAGCATGAATTCCCATTTCAATGTGACCACAAAAAGAATAATCAAGAGCAATATCGCCAATGCGACAATGTAGACCAGCAGCACAAGACAATATATCTTTACATACTCTCCATGCAAAAATGCGCACCTTTGAAGGTATATCTGTTGGAGTAGAAAGAAGCTGATGCAGTTGGAATGCAGAACAGAGAATGAGAACTTTAACAATAAAGGGAGGCAATCAAATGAAGAGGAGGTTTAATCTTTTTATTTATGAATCAAAAGAGAACACATTCAAAATCAGACACATGATACATTAACTCAAAACTGAATAAATAGCCTAAG
>CANXYC011680588.1:0-14740 GCA_948193065.1 Aleurites moluccanus
TGAAGAAGAAGGAAATGGCTGAAATGCATTATTTATATGATGTTGAAATTGGGTAAAACAAAGTATTAGTACTTTGGCATTAAAATCAACATCTAACCATCCATTTATCATACTTTAATCCTATTGGCCATCGATAATCAAAGTCAAACCAGACATAATGAGCTCATCCACACCAAATCAGAAACCTTAGGGCAAAAATCCAATAAGGTAAGCTCACGATAGCTAAAATGCTCCCGAACGATCCAACCTTCCGATTTTCCATCATTTAATCCAACAGCTATATTTAATCAAGCCTGATCTGATATAATAGAACCACATACACCTAATTATCCCATAATCACGGCAAAATTACAGAAAGGTCCTTAATTTACTCCGAAACCCCTCAAAGGCGTTGAGCCCCTTTTTTTCCGAAATTGCCTCCAACCGGGTTCATTTTCCATACAATTCCCAAATAAATTATTTAAGACCATTTACATTCACTTTTATTCTTTCCTTTACTCAAATATACTGAAAAATTTATAAAACCTCGAAAAAATACAAAATTATAATTTAGTCCTCCAATTACCTAAATTTCAAAACTTACCCGATTGGGTCCTAACTGACTTCAAACCAACTCTAGGCCTAAAAATTAGGTCATATAACATGCATATATATTTATTCCATGCATTTACATATAATATTAACACATCATAAAGAAAGAAAAATAATTTTCCTAAAGGTCCCTATTAGTGTTTAGGCTAAGGTGTTACAGCATTGCTGGAGCAGATTGGCGAAATAGGAAGTGTGAGCTGGCTTATACGAGGTGGCATTGCCAAGGATGGTTGGTGAGACGAGCTGGCGAGCGAAATTTTGGGGCAGTAGCCTATTTAACCAGTGGCCAGTAGCGATTTTTCTTCACGATTTCTTTCTTCTTCTCTTCATTTTTCTTCGTTCTTCTTCAATTCTTCTCAGATTAGTTCCATTTATTTGCTAGTGCATTAATACTCAAAATTAATGCATTAAATCTCTAGATTATTATATTTTAAGGCATCAATCGGCAGTTTCAAGCTAATTATCTCAAGAAATTTAGTTTTAGAGAAATAAGGTAAATTTTCTTCAAATGTTATTTTCTTTTAGATTAATAAAGTCTGGTAGTTAGAATAGTTAATTATGGGTATATAAAATTTATTACAAGCAATTTGAAGCTATTAATGGTAATTAATGTTGGAGAAATCAAAATTTATGGGCTGTCATGAATAGTAATGTGAATAGTAAATTCGAAGTAAATTTCAAATTTTCTTTAAGAGATGAATTAAATTGATGTTGGGAATTAAAAATAGAGACTATAAGATGGTTAAATGTTAAGAAATCATATTGAGTATTATTGATTAAGGAAAACCCTGATTTTGAATATTTGGAAAAAATTTCTTAGGAGGAGAAAATCAAGGAAATTGAAGAGATATTATTGTTGAGCAAACAATTAAAGGAAATTCAAGGATATATTGGTGTAGAGGTAAGTATGAACATTGCATTTACTTGTTGCTTCTTTAAAATGATATGTCCAAGCATTCTTAATGTTCACCCATATGATTCTCATACACTTGATATTGTATTATCGGACTATTAAATGAAAGTTCTAAAATATTCTAACACCAAAATTTACTGTTTGTTTCATGTGATTACCATATATATATGTATATATAATGAAAATAACTTGGTCAAACTTCTTGGATCAAGTTCATATGATTCCTACTTATTAAACTTGACTGAAATTATGCTATATATTGATGGTCTTGTGACAAATATGTGCTTCTGAGATTGAAACCATATGACCCTATGGATAGAACGCTCTTCCCAATGAGAGTAAATTCATTGGTCCATCGTGCACTTTGGGAACCTAGCTGATAGGGTTTTTATCAGTGTTCCACCTAGAGGGGACCATGAGCTCTAGGTGTATGCCTGACCAAGCATGTGCTTGCGATAAGGTAGCAAGGACTACCGATGCGCTCTGTTGTGATAGATAGCATGGCTACTGATGCACTCTGTAGTTCTACCATAATACTTGATAGTGCTATTCGATTGTGAGCACTTCTGTTCTTGTAAGCCTAACCATATGATGATTTCTTACCCATATTCTTGAAATTGATCTTTCCTTTGGATTATATATATATATATGTATATATATTTCTTTCATATTGCATGTTCATATCTTACTGAGTTGAAGGCTCACTCCTCTTCTGTGGATTTCAGGTGATAGTGTAGCTCGTGAGGAAGCTAGCAGAGAAGATCAAGCTTCTTGATTTATTTCTCCAAGAAGCCTCCATTGTAATTATTTTGAAAAATATATTTATGTATATTCATTTTATAGTATTATGATATTGTATGTATTGGGAGTATACTCTAGAGCTCCGTAGTTAGTTATTAAAGAGGACACTATTTTGATGTATAATTGTTACATTTTGGGTTGCCCTTGTTCCTTAGTGATGTGAGATACATCTTTTGATCAGTAAGGAACAAGAGGAAATTATGAAATGATAAAAAATAAAGATATGAATTATGCTTGTATGGATCATAGAAATAAATATTAAATGATATCTATATTTGTTATGAATGTGTAATATAAATGAGATCCAGGATATAGGAGTTCTATGGGTTTATGATGGCCTTAAGCCTACCCTTGCCCTAGGACCGTCGCACCACTGGAGTTGGGGTGTGACAAATATTCTAAATTATTGTTTCACATTATAATTTGGGAAATAATATTCCAAATTATAATTTTGGGTTTAATTTTTTTATTCTTATTATTACTAATTTTTAAATTTCCTAAAAAATAATTTTTTGTTTTTATTTATATTATTTATTCTTTTTAAATTAAAATAATATTTTATAGTATTTTTCCAATAAATAATTTGTCCAATATTATTTCAACTTATTACTACTTCTAAAATTAAAAAAATATTTTACAGTATTTTTTCAAATTATAATTTGTCCAAAATTATTTCAAATTACAATTTAAAAAAAAAATATTTTTTCATTTTATTGCTTTTTGACCAATATTTGGCTCCCAATCTTCTTTGGCGGAAAACTATTGTGGCTAGGACGAGAATATTTTATTATTTGGGTAACCGATTATTATAAGTAAAATAGGTTATTTTGCTATAAACACATCATTTTTTTCTATTGTCAAATCAAGTAAAATATACTTCAAGTAACCATAGCAAATCCCATAAAGAAAAAGGGGAGAGAAATCATAAAAAAAGTGACCTCTGATCATCAGTTTTTGTCACAACTAGCATCAATAGAAAGCTTATCATCCGACGAGTCCATTGGTATCAGCGACGGCTAGAGGCGGCGATTGGTGAAGACTCACTCGCTAGTCAAAGTTTTGATTGACTGGATTTTTTCAAGCCATTTTCGGCCATTTTCGACCATTATATATGGCGAGATCAGCTCCATTAGACTCCATTAGCTTCAAGCTTTCCGGTGATATCTATTTTGCCTTGATCGAAATCAAAATTAGGATTAGAAAAATAGGACATGCATGTAGTTTTCTGGCAAGTACGAGTAAATAAATTTTAAATTATTTTAAAATTATTTGGAGTATGTTTGGAGATAAATTATAAAAATTATTGAATATTTATACTAGGATTGGAGTATTTAGATATTGAAAAATTGATAATTATATTTTAATTTAGTGTAAAAAATTAAGATAAATTATTTTATATTATTTAGAGTTATTATGAAAATTATTTGATAATATTTATGAGATTTAGATACCGAATAGTTAAATTATCATGGAATAAATTAGTTGAAGCAGTAATAAAATTAGATCAATAAAATAATTTAAATTGGAGAAAATTTTGTGGAATTCCACTAATAATTCATTTGGATTATATATTGATGGTGATGATAAGTAATAATATTTTAGATGACTAATTATTATGGTATTAATTACAATATATTTATTACTTGAGGATTAAAACAGATAATTATTTTACTGAATTATTGTGGGTTATTTCAAAATTTTATTTTGGAGTTTTAAATAATTAGTGGAACATTAATTGGAGAATAACTATGATTACTAAATTAATTGGATGTTGATATTGGAATTTATTTGTGGATTAAATATTTAAATTCACCAAAATAATTTTAGCATATTATAATAGAAATTATTTTTAGGAGATTGAGAAAATTGAATTAATTGATGAAATAAATATTAAGTTGTAATTTAAGTGTTGGCATTTGGATTATTGCGAAATTAATATTTTAGAATCTCATTGATTAAAGAATAAATACTGGAATTAATTTGGAATATTTGTTGAAAATTGATATTAGAATTTATTTTGCAGAATAATTATTAAAATTGATTTGAAATATTTATTGGAGTATTATGATAATTAATTGATTATTTAAGTGAGATAATTGAGGCGTGCAAATATTATTATAAATATTTAGTGCTGAGATGGAGACCCATGAGGGGTCAGCTGAATTGTTGACTTGAATGTGAGCCTATGAGATATTTATTAGAATTGTTTTTATTTTAGTTGCAGAGGGCTATGTCCAATTTTAAGGAAGAATCTGTCGAAATTTCGACAAATTCTTAAAAATCATTTTTTTATTTGAGTCAGGATTTAATATTATTCTAATAAATCTCGTATTTCATTCTAGTGTTCCAGGTATCTTCCTTGCAGTCAGTCAGAGGGTTCTCCAAAGGAGAGCTAGTCAATTTGATGGTCGTCCAATCTGTGAGTGATACTTTTTAATATATTTCATATTTTTCATGCATATGCATTTTAATTGTATATATATATATAGTTACATATTAATAGTAGTAATTAATTAGAGATATGTGTTTGTGTATTGCTGCATTATTAATTATATTGCATATTATGTGTGGTTACTGAATAGGATTGGGATAAAATAAGACCACATAGAATTCTGAGTATGGATATGGTTATGGATATGATTATGAAATGATGAGCTATGACTGGCGTGACAACGAGGGTTTACTCATCGCTCGACGCTGCTTGCCAGTCGGGTTGGCGCTACTTGGCTACAGTCATGACAGTGGGACCCTATAGATTGGATTAAGAGACAGTTTGGATTAAGAGAGCCAGATAAAGGGATCAACTCCCCACATGAATTTTAGGATGATTCCTATTGACTAATTCTCATTATTATTTGATTATGTGACTATCTGTTTGTTTGGCACGTTGCACAAGTATTTCATTAATAGAGTAATTAGATGGCACCAATGTAGGTATATTAGATAATATCATTCACTAAGTTGAATGCTTACTCATGTTCAATTTATTTTTCTTAGTTTGCAGGTGAGCGTCAAAGTTTAGAATATTGTTGAATTGTTCCTGTCATTCTCCATCTAGCAGTAAAGGTTATGTGATTTATTTTATTTTATTTTTGTATTATTACTCAAGAGTTTCGCATGGTTATCTTTATGTTAGTTTTGTCGTCCTATTATAATTTATTGAAAATTTGAGTTGTGTATTTAGTGGATGTTCAAGCCTTCTAATTTTACTGATGACTTGTATAGCAAAATTATTTTTCTATAGTAATGAGTTAATTATGATGGAGATGATAGTCTTGATGGGGATGGTTTGATATGTATTCAGATTTTGCTAAATAGATGGGATAAAGCCTTTGTTTTATGACAGTTCCAACTGTCATTTTGGTAGTTTTGTTATTTAGTGTGATGTCAAGTGTGAGGTCATGTCTGAGCACCAAGATGCTCATCAAGGGGGCGGTTTCCCACGGACTAAAGGCATTTTTGGCCTTGCATTTGCAAATTGATTTTTAATCTTTTGTTTTGAAATTTAGTAAAGTCGCTACCTTTATTTTTAAGGAAAAAAGAAAGAAAACCCAATTTGACTCTAAAACTGTAATACCCCAGCAGACAGAATAATGAATAGTGAGGAAGTACAGAAGACAATATGTATATATTGAGTTATAGTAAATGATATAATATTAATTGAAGTATGAATAGGCTCAATTGATTATGAAAATATATAGAGAATGATAGAGAATAATATTTAAGAATTTTTGAGCCTCAATCGGATCGCTTTTGAGATACTGTCCCGGAAAGTATCGGTTTTAACTACACTGCCGGGAAAATAGCAGTCCGACAAATTTAAGAATTTTTGACCTAATCTTGGGGGGATTAAATAGGTTAATTTTATGTGAAATTATGGTGAAAAGAAATAATTGAAAAATATTTTGGAACACTGAAAATAAGAGTAATGATAAAATTGTAAATAATGACAATTTTGAGGGTAATTATGGAAATTCACTGTCTGGGATCCAGAAATGACATATTTAAATGATAGAACAACTTAAAATAAGGTATTTCACTCCTCACACTTGAGGTTGAATCTAAAAAAAATAGATAGAATAAACTACAGAAAGTTTTGGGGTTAAAAATATAAATAAGAAAAATTTTGGGCCAAAAATATAATTAAACAAAGTTGTGGGACCCATCCATTTTAGAAATCAGCCAAGGTGGACAGCCATAGTGGTGGAGGGATGAGATTTTTGATAGAAAATGATTAATTGGTTTATAAATTAATTGGAAAGGTGCCAAATCACCAAAATTCTAGAATTTTCTATTATTTTTTTTATCTTCAAATTTTGTTGGCTTTTGAAAAGATGATAAGTATATGTTGGCTGCCATTTTTAGAGAGGAGAAACAGAATCATGGAGGGGAGAAAAGCCAAAGAAATATGTCTTCCAACATTTCCAAAGAATCAACCAAAAATAGATAGGGAATTGAAGAAGGAAGAAACTTTATGAAGAAAATAGGATAGAAAATTATATTAAAACTTTTGGTGGAGCAAAAGGAAGTAGGATTCAAGTATTTTAATTTGAGAGTCGAGAATGAATAAGAGACATGATGGGTACCATAAGAGAAAAAATGCAAAGAAATAGAACCAAGGAAAAGGAATGGAAATGTGAAGTGCTCAGTGAGGTGAGTAATATACATATTATTTTGCTTGACATTGCCTTCAAATTAAATTTTTAAAATTGCTATGAAATTTCATTGTTGGCCAAAAATACCAATTGTATGATCCATGATTAATTTCATGTCCTTTTATAATCCTAAATGATTCCTTTTAAATGAATTTGTATGATTGACCTAATGTTTCATTTATTGAATCTTTGGAAGTGCTTAAGTTATTTTTGATACCTAATGATTAAGCACTATATGTATGACATTAATGAAATGACAGAAGTTTTAATGATATTGTGCATAATGGTTTAATGATCCTAGCTAGGAGGGAGTTAAGGTCCTAGCCATGCGGTCTGATCAACCGTATGAGTAAATAGCATGCTACCGGATTGTAGCTTTTGCTTAAGTGATCAATAATAATTATGTCATTTTATGATATGATATGCTATGAATTTTTAATACCAATGTGAAACCAAATCCATATGTTAAATGACTTCAACTTTATGAATATTTAATTGATAATGAACCCATAATCATTGTATATTTTATGCCATCATTATCTTCCTTATAAGCAACGCCCTCATCTAGCCTTACAAGTAAGATAATATATGTATTACTCACTGAGTATTTTATACTCACCAGTTAGTGGTTTATAAGTTTTACAGGGATGAGATAGAGGAAGCTGATTCCAAGTCAATTTCTTTTCTGACTTGGAATATCAAGTACATCAAGGTAGGATTTTATTTTCTGAAGGTTATAAGTGTCAACTCATAAAGCTCCATGGTACCATGTATAATTAGATGATTGAGTACTATAATGATGTATGAACATTGAAATAATTAACGATTTAGTTTCAAAATGTAATGTGTAATGCATAATGATTGAAAATGTTAATGATAATAAAGTGATAAAGACAGTGACAGAGGTAAATGCTAAAATGAAATTCGCATGTTTTGGAAAAAAATTTAGAAGTGCTATGTATGACTGTTGAACTGTGAAGTTGAGGGTATAAGGTTGGCAAATTAATGGGAGTATAAAATAATTTTTAGTGCAGGCTGTGGAATTTTTGAGAGACCTGATTTTTGATCGGGATTAAGGTTAAAATTATAAAGGGAACTCTGACAAAATTTCTATAAAATTTATAAGTAATAAATGAGATTTAAGCATTGATGAATGAGAAAATGTTGATTGAATGATTAATTAATGGATTATTCATGGGTTCTACGGGTTTCCAGTGACCTTAAGTCTACCCGTGCCTAGGACCATTGTGGCCCAAAAGTGGGTCGTGACACAGGTGGTATCAGAGCTAAAGGTTTAGAATATATGTCATAGGTATCAATGAGTTAATAAGTGTACCATGGAGCATAGGATTTTCGTCTCGTCATTCGAAGTCATCTGTTAATGTAACTATCAGCGTTATTTGTTATGATTTTCATCTTCTAGTTATATATATATATGTACATATAAATATATTATAATATAGAAAGAAGTGCTTATTGAGAATGGATAAAAGTGATAATAAATTGAAAGTGAATGAGAATTGAAAGTGACTAAAAGAGATTACTGTACAGATTGAATCAGTATATGATAAGTTAATATTGACTATATTAGTATCAACAAAATTAATAATAGATAGTGAGGAAGTAAAATCAGTTTTAAATATTTGATATAAGTAATAGCGTAATAAAAATAATATTATTGTAAATGATTGGATGATAGAATGTGTGCAATGATGATGAGTAAGTATGATGGATAATTCCAAATAATAGAGATTATGAAACTATTGAGGCATAGAATAGTAAAAAGTTAAGAATATGATTGTAATGAAAAAATAAATATATGTTATAGCAATTAAGTAAAATGAGAAGTAAATGATATACTAATAGTTCCTATAATGGTATACATAACTAATTATTAAGGTTGAAACCTAAGTAAATTAATATTAAGTTATTGATTATTGTAGTTTAAGAAATACAGTTATTGATTAATAATTGAGTATATGCAATAGGACTAATGAGTAGAAGAATTGAATGAAAATATGAAAAATTGTGAACTGTGGAGTACATGCGATGTGGATGATAAATATGTAAGGTAAATGATAATTGAATATGAAAAGTGAAAATATGAAATTATTGAGGTATAGTCTAGTGTTATTGAAAGGTTATTGACATGATTAGTGTAATAGTGATTAAATACAATGAGTAATATATTGTGAACTTAGGAAGTGTAACTACCATGAAAAGATAGTTATAAAATTAAAGTTATAGTGCTTAGAGAATAATAAGAGTGTATATAAGGGTATAATTATCTGATGATTGAAGTTTAAACATAAGTAAATAAATATTAAGCTGTTATTTATTAAAATTTAGGGAATATGCTCATGGAAAAGAGCTAATGGTCGAAATGATAAAGTACAAAAATAAAAGATTAATGCAATGATATTGCTAAGGTGATTGAAAATATTAAGGTATGTATATCGATGTTTACAGTATTGGATGAGAAAATTCGAGGACGAATTTTATTGAAGGGGGTAGAATGTAATACCCTAGCAGACAGAATAATGGATAGTGAGAAAGTACATAAGACAATATATATATATTGAGTTATAGTAAAGGATATAATATTAATTAAAGTATGATTAGGCTCAGTTGATTATGAAAATATATAGAGAATGGTAGAGAATAATATTTAAGAATTTTTGAGCCTCAATCGGGTCGCTTTTGAGGTACTGTTCCGGAAAGTACCGGTGTTAATTACATTGCCGGGAAAATAGCAGTCCTATAAATTTAAGAATTTTTGACTCAATCTTGGAGGAATTAAATAGGTTAATTTTATGTGAAATTATGGTGAAAAGAAATAGTTGAAAAATATTTTGGAACACTGAAAATAAGAGTAATGGCAAAATTATAAATAATGGCAATTTTGGGGGTAATTATAGAAATCCACTGCCTGGGATCCAAAAATGACCCAGAATTATTTTTAAATAATAGAACAACTTAAAATAAGATATTTTACTCCCCACACTTGAGGTTGAATCTAAACAAAATAGACAAAATAAACTACAGAAAGTTTTGGGGTTAAAAATGCAAATAAGAAAAATTTTGGGCCAAAAGTATAATTAAATAAAGTTGTGGGATCCACCCATTCTAGAAATCAGCCAAGGTGGCCAGCCATAGTGGTGGAGGGATGAGATTTTTGATAGAAAATAATTAATTGGTTTATAAATAAATTGGAAAGGTGCCAAATCACCAAAAATCTAGAATTTTCTATTTTTTTTATCTTCAAATTTTGTTGGCTTTTGAAAAGATGATAAGTAAATGTTGGCTGCCATTTTTGAAGAGGGGGAATCAAACCATGGAGGTGAGAAAAGTCAAAGAAATATGTCTTCCAATATTTCCAAAGAATCAACCAAAAATAGGTAGGAAATTAAAGAAGGAAGAAGTTTTATGAAGAAAATATGATAGAAAAATTACGTTAAAGCTTTTGGTAGAGCAAAAGGAAGTGAGATTCAAGTATTTTAATTTGAGAGTTGAGAATGAATAAGAAACGTGATGGGTACCATAAGATAAAAATGCAAAGAAATAGAACCAAGGAAAAGGAATGGAAATGTGAAGTGCTCAGTGAGGTGAGTAATATACATATTATTTTGCTTGACATTGCCTTCAAATTAAATTATTGAAATTGCTATGAAATTTCATTGTTGGCCAAAAATACCAATTGTATGATCCATGATTAATTTCATGCCCTTTTATAATCCCAAATGATTCCTTTTAAATAAATTTGTATGATTGGCCTAATGTTTCATATATTGAATTTTTGGAAGTGCTTAAGTTATTTTTGATACCTTATAATTAAGCACTATATGTATGGCATTAATGAAATGATAAAAGTTTTAATGACATTGTGCACAATGGTTTAATGATCCTAGCTAGGAGGGGTTAAGGTCCTAGCCATGCGGTCTGATCAACCGTATGAGTAAATAGCATGCTACTAGATTGTAGCCTCTACTTAAGTGATCAATAAGGATTCTGTCATTTTATGATATGATATGCTATGAATTTTAATGCCAATGTGAAACCAAATCCATATGTTAAATGACTTCAACTTTATGAATATTTAATTGATTAATGAACCTATTATCATTATATATTTTATGCCATCATTATCTTTCTTGTAAACAATGCCCTCATCTAGCCTTACAAGTAAGATAATATGTGTATTACTCACTGAGTATTTTATACTCACCAGTTAATGATTTATAATTTTTACATGGATGAGATAGAGAAAACTGATTCCAAGTCAATTTCTTTTTCGACTTGGAATATCAAGTACATCAATGTATGATTTTATTTTCTAAAGGTTATAAGTGTCAACTCATAGAGCTCCATGATACTGTGTATAATTAGATGATTGAGTACTATAATAATGTATGAACATTGAAATAATTAACGATTCAGTGGCATTCAAAATGTAATGTGTAATGCATAATGATTGAAAATATCAATGATAATAAAGTGATAAAAATAGTGACAAAGGTAAATACTAAAATGAAATTCACATGTTTTGAAAAAAAATTTAGAAGTTCTATGTATGACCGTTGAACTGTGAAGTTGAAGGTATAAGATTGGCAAATTATTAGGAGTGTAAAATAATTTTTAATGCAGGCTGTGTAATTTTTGAGAGACCCGATTTTGGATCAGGATTAAGGTTAAAATTACAAAGGAAATTTTGATAAAATTTCTGTAAAATTTATAAGTATAAATGAGATTTAAGCATTGATGAATGAGAAAATGTTGATTGAATGATTAATTAATGGATTGTTCATAGGTTCTACGGGTTTTTGGTGACCTTAAGTCTACCCTACCTTAGGACTGTCACGGCCCAAAAGTGGATCGTGACAAAAACATAACCCATGGATAAAATTATTAGACCTTCAAATCGGATCTAAGCTCGGAGACTAACTTTTTTGTTTACAATAACTCTCATTTTGACTTATCATTTAATAATTGATTTATAAAAATTAGATTTCATGAACAATTTATAAGATGACAATTATAATGAATAAATGAAACATGATAAAACATGTAATATAACATTTAAAGTAAAGATCATAAAATAAAAGAGGTTTAATACTTAAAAAGGCTACTAATAGGGGGACGTTAACTTTAGCTCTCAATGGGAATTCTAGGTTAACTACACATTCCCCAAAACAATATTAAAATAGATTCAGTTGAGAAAAATTAGTGTTTTTTATGTTTTTGGATTTGAAATTATGAAACAGTTTGCCTGCGTATCCTGTTGAATGAAAATCAAAACCCACACAGTTCTCCCTTCTTGCGAAGGAGGTTTGATTCAATTTTAAGAAAAGATTGATTGTGGTTCTTTTAATTGATTTATACCAATTAATTTAGAGGTACGAACACAATATCTTGCTTTGAGGAGGACACCTTCTTAGAAGGGGTCGGGTCTTACTTTGTAAGGGATGACTTCTTAGAGTTCACCCGGATCGAAGTTCTACTTTAGATTTGATAAAATTTGCAGGGGGATGTCTTCTTAGAGTTCGCCCGAATCGGAGTTTCACTTTGGATTGCAAAGGATGCCTTCTTAGAGTTCGTCTGGATTAGTACAATGGTGATGCTTCTAAATTAACTCAAAGAGAGATCGCTCTAGCTCTTCTATTCCTTTCACTCAAAAAGAGTTGAAAAAATGGGTTCGAAATCAAAGAGAGATGAACCACTTATGATAGAAAAAAGCTGAATATAGGGGGGAGAAGAGAGAGCCAACTAAGGAAAACTCGACTAGCTGTTCTAGTATAACTCAAGGAGAGTTGGTGTGTTTTGAGAAGTGATTTTAGGCTTGTATTTATAGGGAAATGCATAAGGGAAAACCAAATTGAAAATAAATATGGGATTCAAGTTCTAGGTTTGGTGGCACTTGTGTTGAAGCTTGGCATCAGAGGGAACAAACCTTGGCAGCAGAGGGAACTAAGCTTGGTTGTACTAGCTTGCCTTAGTGGTGACGGCCCCGCTAAGTGCTGCCTATGCCACTAGTGTCTCCACCAGTTAGGCTTGGCACTATCGTCATAGCCAAAACTGTTTGCCACCAAATTTGTTCTGATACTTATCCGATCCAATTCGCTCGATTAGAAGAGGTTTGACCTCCGGTTGATGTCGATCAGTCTGGAATGGTATTATCATGTCCCGTTCTTGAGATGTGACGGTGGTAGGATGTGGAAGATGCTAGAGGCGACCGACACCTGTAAAACCCAGTATCATATATAATCTTCTATTACCATCAATTTATTATTTAGTTACCTAATTACTATTCATTCTGTTAATCTGTAATCCATTAGTAAATTATATTGCAATTGGCTGTACCATTCATCATATAATATCATATCATTAATTAAACTCTATTATAAGCTATCACGGCCTAATTTTAGACCATGACGGTCCTAGGGTACGGGTAATGCCAAAGGCGACCAGTACCTTGAAGAACCCATACTTTTACTTTAACTTAACTTTTACAATCATTACTTAACCTGTGATACATTTTAGGTGATAATTATTGTCACACCCCAACTCCAGTGGTGCGACAGTCCTAAGGCAAGGGTAGGCTTAAGGCCATCATAAACCCATAGAACTTACAAATCATGAATCTCATATACTATTATATCAATTACAACATCATACATTTTCATAAAATGATCATTTTTATACATTCAATTAAACATTAATCATATCTTTACCATTATCATTTCATAACTTTCTATTGTTCCTTAATGATCAAAAGATGCATCTAACATCACTAAGGAACAAAAGTACCCATAAGGTAATAATTCATATATCAAAATATCGGTACCCTTAATGACTGACTACGGAGCTTTAGAATGTACTCCTAAATATATATCATGTCATAGTATCATTTAATGAATATACAAAATATCTAAAAATTATTACAATGAAGCTTCTTGGAAGAATGGATCAAGAAGCTAGATCTTCTCTGTTAGCTCCTTCACGAGCTACGCTATCACCTGAAATCCACAGAAGAGGAGTGAGCCTTTAACTCAGTAAGATATGAACATTATAAATCAAGAATCTGAATATCAAATCATGGTCATGAACAAATATTTATACATATAGGTATGAAAGAATCATAAGCTTTACTTGAAGGAACATGGTACTCATAATAATTTGGGGCTATATCAAATCGCATCATAAATCAAATCATGGTTCATATCTGGAATATAAAATGCCCACAAAGAATGGCATTATCAAATCTCATCTGATAGAACTGATCTCATGTCATAACATACGTATCAGTAGCCTTGTTACCTTAACGTGCACACATGCTTGGCCAGGCATGCGCCTAGAGCTTATGGCCCCCTCTAGGTGGAACACTGATAAAAACCCTATCAGCTGGCATTCCAAAGTGCATAATGGACCAATGAATTTACTCTCATTGGGAAGAGCGTTCTATCCATGGTTCATAGGGTTTCAAACTCATAAGAAGCATATTGGTCGCAAGACCATCATCATATATGTCACACCCCAGCTCCAGTGGTGCGACGGTCCTAGGGCAAGGGTAGGCTTAAGGCCACCATAAACCCGTAGAACTCCTATATCTTGAATCTCATATACATTCATATCAAATATAATGTCATGTTATATCATATTCATAATCCATTCTAGCATAATTAATTTCTTTACTGTATCATTTCATAAATAATAATGTTCTCTTGTTCCTTATTGATCAAAAGATGTATCTCACATCACTAAGGAACAAGGTTTCCAAAAGAAA
>CANXYC011680625.1:0-11599 GCA_948193065.1 Aleurites moluccanus
ATTGACGACTAATAAAGAAAGTGATTTTCTACTGAAATAAGTCAGGATTCAAAACCCACATAAATAACCAAAAATTGGAAATTGAATGAACACCTTAGCATAGCATCATCGATAGACATGATAAACTAGAAGAAAATAGAAGAAATTTGGGATTGAAGAGGAGAGCAACTACCTTTGAGGATCGCTACTGATGGATGAGAGAAGAGCAATCTGCTTTAGGGTATAACAAAATCATGTAAGAGCTTTGAGACCAAACAAGAATATCAATAGAAATTAAAACAAAAATCCTAAATATAAAATCTCCTACCAAAAACCCTAAATAGAAAAAGAAGAAATTAAAACAAGATAAATCATACTTGTTAGAAGATTAACAACCAAGACGGGTGGCCGGAAATGGGTCTGAAAGAGTCTTCAAAGATAGAGAATCAAAATTATATGAGGGTAAAACAAAATTGTGAGAAAGCTTGAAAGAGATAGTCTGGGTTAGGAAAGGAAAATTTTAGGGAGAGGATCTGCAAATTTAGATTTAAAGGATAATGAGAGATAATTGGAGAGGAGAGAAAATTGGAGAGGAAGATTCAAAAAATTAAATAAGGTTACCGGTTTAATAGGTTTCCAATTTTAATTTTACTATAACCCACTTAAAATTTGCTATTACAAACTCAAGTAAATTTACTTTAGAAAAATTCAAGTCACCCTAATACACACCTTATAAAATCATTAAATATTACGTAAATTTCAATTTGGTGGGTTTGGGAATATTTTGGCCTACCAACCAACCAATCATTCCAAACCATAAAGTTTTAGCTACAGTGTTATTTATCGTGTAGCCAAACATTCATTCAATCAATCACACATTAGCATTAAAAAAATCCAACTGATCTAATATATTTGAAGGTTTTTGATTTTTTATATAATTTTATTTCTTAATTAAAAATAAATTATTATATTTTAAATTTTTTAAATTATCCACAGCGTTATTACTTTTATTTTTTTAATGACATCAAACGTGGATTAAAATATAAAATATAAATTATTATTTAATTCTTTAAGTTTAATTTAATTACATAGTAAATATACTTATTATAATATGTTTGGATGTGTATAATGATTTGTTTAATTAGATAAAAAAATATATAAATAATTTATTTTGAGATAATAAAAAATATGAATAGTTCATCTTTTATTATATAATAGTTTTAAGAGATTTATATTTACCTATAATTATTATTATATTAATCCTAATTTTTCAGATAAATTCAAATTGAATAAAAAATTATCACCTATAATTTTTAACATCTATTATACATAGTTATGTATAAAATCCATTTCTTTAAGTTTTAAATTAAATTAAAAATATATATAAAAAAAAATAAAGAACTCTCCTTTTATTAAACATAAGTTTATTCTCCATCTTAATAGCATGCAGACTAATATTTTAAATATATAAATTTGAAGTGAAAAATACACATATCTAATTTTTTTTCTTATTGCTTGATTATTGGATCAGAATTTTAGTATGTAAGATAGTTTTTAAAAAGAATGATAAAAAAAATATTCTGTCATTAAAATAAGTGATACCATATGTTATTCCCATTAAAACAAAGGTCATATATAGTTTCATGTATGCACTAATTCTCTACTCACGTGGTTCAATTAAAATTGTTTGCACTAAATTAAAAGAAAAAAATTTGTATTATTCAGTAAACTGATTTAGAGGGTGTACGAGTAAAAATGAGATTTTAAAAAATAAAATTTTAAAAATACCGTATCTAATTTAAATTTTTTTTATTTTAAATTTCAAAATGAAATTTTGAATTAATCTATGAAATATTTAAAAAAATCGTTTAATATTTTTTAAATTTCAAAATCACGATTCATACTCATTTTAAATAGATCTAAATCTCCCTATTAAACTTAAAAATTCAAATATAAATTAATATTTAAATTATGATTTTTTTTAAAATATCAATGATAAACATTTAAAATAATTATATTAATTAATATTTAATTTAAAAAAGAAAAAATTATTTCAGTAAATACAAGAAGTAGAATATAAATAAAATAATGAGGAATAACCCTAACTTGATTCCAAATTCCATATCTAATAAATTTTGATACCAAACCTGACCTTTTCTCAGTTACTCTCTCCATATAAGCGCTTATGCAAAAGCCCAACATTTACCAAATTTAGGAGATAAGGAGAGAGAGAGTAAAGGGATCTGTTCCATCCAATTTCCGTATGGATTATTTTTGTATGTTAAAAAGGAAAAGGAAAATAAAAATAGGGATATATAATTATAAATACTTGTGCCTCTAAAAAGAGAAGAGTGGCTGCCAACACTCTTGTATCCTTTTTTTCTTCATTGTCTTCTTTCTATCTTTCTTCTTCTTCTCTGTTTCTTAAATTTCTACAGGAGGGGAAGAAGAAGAAGGGGAAGAAGAGTTTGTTTGATTGTATTAATTAATGCACTATCATCAATTACGCATCAGTAACAGTATTAGTAGTAGGAGTATGGATTTTGGGAAAATTTCTTGCCACTTCCTTATCAATAATCACTTGTTTTCTGTCTCTGATACTTGTTTTTCTTCTGGGTTTTCTGATTATTGTTTTCCACTCAAATCTTATTCTTATTCTTCCTTCCACTTCTTGTCTTTTGGAAGTGAATTTCCCGAGCCCAGCTCCATGGAATCTACTTTCAACTTGTTTGCCTCCAAATTTACTATTGCTCTTTTCATTCTTCTTTAATTTTTCTCTCTCTCTCCATTGTTGTTTGTTGTACTGGATTGACTGCCATTGTTTTCTTTGAAGCAATTCCTCTCTCTTTCTCTCTTATAAAAGAAGAATAAAAAAAAAAGAAAAAAAAGAAAAGAAAGAAGAACAAAAAATTGCTGTGTGCATCACTGATCCCCTTGTTCTGTAATCCGTTAATGGCTTCTACTACTACTTTGGCAATCACCATGCCCGCAATTCCTAGAGATCTTCGGCCCATCAGGTAATCTTTTTTATATATCTCTTTCTCTCTATTGTTATTGTTAATTAATTTTTATTGTGGGTAATATAATTGGGTTAGTAGTGTGTGTGTGTGTGAATTTTTAATTATCAATAGATAGAGGTGGAAGCAGGATTTTTGTGGTAGTGAAAAACCCAAATATCCCTTTATTGTTTACACGATGATGATCATCATCAGGTATGATCATGATAAACGTTGGATGTGGATGACAAGGAGAAAGACCCTTTTCCCATGGACTACGATTTCAGCTTCAGCTTCCTCTTTTTCTACCAATCAGATGACCAGGGATGAGTCCCGCCTCAGTATATATCAGGAGGTTTATTTGTATTACCAGTGATTGTCTATTATTATTAAAATTATTGTCTGCTTTTATGTTTTGCTCTCTATTTTTGATATCCACATTCTATCTTTGAATTTACTTTTTAATGATTTGCATTTTTATCCATTTTGAACTCCTCCTCATCCTTCTCTTGCTGCTAAAATTCATTTCCCAGGTTGTCAAGTCTGCAAGGGAAAAGTTCACCCAGGAAATCTCCTTTCAATCCAAGGACAAAGATATCTCTCTTGCAAAGGTATAGAAGTTTCCTTTCTTCCTATTCAAGCATGATTGCTGGTAATCTCTTTTTTAATCTTCTTCTTGAATACGTCCTCAAATAGGTATCTTTAATGCCACTTTTTATACATTCATATTCATAATTACAAGTGTATGTTTTTACAAATTGAACACTTATTTTATCTTTTTCCCTAAGATTGCCTTTCTTTCTATTTTTTGGCAATTCTTTTATTCTACCATGTTTGTCATTTGTTGGTTTAGGCTTTGCTGTACATTGCAGCAGAAGATGAGGCATTTCTTGCTTTTAACAGAGAGATGGATGCTCACTCGCTCCTAAATGAAAGGAAAACTGTATCGGTCCCAATGGATGATCAGGAATGGGATCGTGTGGAGCAAATGCCTTTGGCCGGAAAGAACATATCCAAGTGGCTGAGTGAGTTGGACACCATTGCCAGAGAAGTTGAAGCAGAGCTAGTTTCAAGAGATATAGGCTGCCATTTTGTTGAAGTGTTGGATGCTGTAAATGTAGTTCTTTTTGAGTTAAGAGGCTTCAAAAGGTCACCTGTTGTTGTAGATTCTAAATATTCATATTTGCACACTGTACTCAGCACTGGATATGGCAGTGGTAAAATTTCATCTTGTTTGTTCTATACATATGTAGCTATTTGCTTTAATGTTTTTTACTGGTTCATATCATACTGTTCGAGCACCAATATATTTTCATACTGTGAATTATTCGGCCTTCTCTTGCTGCCACCTGACAATATTATTGCCTTTCTGACAGCAATTTTGCTTAGCATAATTTACATTGAAGTTTGTAGAAGACTCGGTTTGACCATTGTGGGATCTCGAGTTGGGGAAGATTTTTTGATATGGCCCCAAACGGGAAACCTAGAGGTGCTCAAATTTTGCATAATCATCTTTATCTAAAGTATAATGCATAACTGATTTCTTTCACAATTTTGTTGCTGCCCTCCTTGAAGATTGAGAATTAAACCTGCTTGTGTGTGCTGTGAGTGTTTATGAGAATTCTCTGCTCTACCATTTCTCAACAGCCCTTTTTGGAAAAAGTCGTATGTTCTGAAAAATAAGACGTCATGTTATTTTAATTTTTTCCTTTTCTTTCTGTAGGAGCTCTTCAAGGTGACTTCTGGGCACAGCTTGTTTGCAATTGTCAATGGAAGGTGTGTAGAAGACCCTAGATCAAAGGCATCAGATTTGACTAGCAACTCACTTTTGGGGCTTGAGATAGCCACAAACCGAGACATTATTGGAATTTCTTTAGCCAATTTGATTGTAAGTTCTAATCTGTGCATATGTCTGAATGGTTTCTTTGTTGCTTCCATGAACATTAGTTATTTATGCCTTTTAAATATATTTTCTTAATTTCCTATTTATAAATGAATTAAAAATTTGCAGAGGCTTCACTGGAAACGTGCTTCAAGATCAAATCATGGATTGATGCTAACTTCTCCACTTAGGCATGTTCATGATGCTGATGAGAAACATAACGTGATCCATAACTCCAACATTCCCTTGCTTCGGCCACGAGATCTTAGGTAATGTCCTTATCTATCTCTACACTGCTAGCAATTATCTCTCTCTTCCTTAATATTCTTGCTGGCATCAATTTATGCAGTCATTCTTGTTATTTGTGTTAGCAGTTAACCTGAGAAAGATTAGCAAGTACACCAGATGAGAAATGGGATTCTATTTCATGATAAGATTAAATGAGATGTAAATTATGCATGAAATGCTGAAAAGCATCTGGATTGTTCTTATGTAGAATTTGTGGTTTCAAATGTTTCTGTTTTTCCTTGGGAAATGGGACCAAGGTCGTAGTTCTTGCAACTGCCATAGTGTAGACGGCTCAGTGATGTAGATTTACACCTGTTACCTTCTTTCATTGTTCAAGCCTCTGGTCATGATGACATATGGTGAACTTCTCTCTTAATTGAGCATATAGAGCTTACAAACTCATCTTGTTAACTCAACTAGTTAGGATGGCTACATGGATCCTTTTTATCCTTCATGTTTTATTTAGGCCAGCCAGGGTTTCTGTAAACTGTTGGGATGTTAATCATCTTTATCCATGTAACTTGACTTCATTTTTGGAGTATATTGTTCAGTTAATTCAACTCCTTTCACCCAACTTTTGTGATTGGGACATAGGTCTATTTGACAAAGGAATAGAGTGAATTGGGTGAGGCGGCATGTATTATTTACTTGTAAGCTCCCAGTAATTTTCATTCTATCAAGTTTTCGGTTTATATCAATGTGAATTGTATATTTGCTCATTGTCACTAGTTGTTGATGCCTTGGCATTATACTAATCAATTTCCCCTTTAATTTTAATATGGAAAATTAATCAGTCATCTTTGGGCACATAAACTGTATCAGGCTATTTTTTATAGAACAAAAATTTGATTCTACACACATTAAATAGTTTTTCAGTTGCAGCGAATTGATTTCCTTTAGTGTATTCCATTTTATTAATTTTTCTTTTGTTGCAGTACTATTTCTCTTTCTCAAGCGAATTAGATGATTTTGTTGGCAAAAGATGTAGATGATATCTTTAATCAATGTGTCTGTAAACCATCAAGTCATTTATTATTATGGAGTTGTGGCCTTATGAGGCAGAGGAGAATTCTTTTTGTTTTGTGATCTCATATGTATGTGTAGATCATTTCATGTCTAAACATGTGCCTATGCTTGCTTTATTTGTTTTTATATGCATGCGATTTCGATCTTATATGCATGTGTTTGATTTTATTTCATCTGAACAAGTGCTCATGCCTGCTTTGTTTTCTTTTAATTGAGGTTAATGGTGATTGTATACATACATGGTTTCTTGACCAAGTCACAGTGATACACTTTTTTTGTTCTTTTAGATCTTTTGATGGCAAGGAACAACAGTATTGGAGATGGTATCAGTTGGCAGACATTTTCTTTTAATTTTTTCGGGGTGGGGTGGGCTTGAGGGGTTCTCGGACAGAAGATCTAACTGATGAATCACACTTATGGACTTCCATTTTTGTTTTCTGAGAGTATATATGAAATTTTAATTATCTGACAAATATCTATAAAACATTGTCTGGTAGGAATGATTAGCTCGTAACTGCTATATTTCACCATCCAATATGTTTATTTCTGTTTGCTTTTGAACTGCTTAAATTATGCTTCTAGGGTGTTTGTTGATACGATAGGGTTAATAGGATCTAGTTTGCTTGCTTATCAGGCAGGATGTGTTCGAACACTTGATTTTGCTGTCAGCTCATGCTTATTGGAATAAATTTCCAAAAGACGTAACAGTTGCACTAGCTGTTTACTCTTTCCATGGAGGTTACCTTAGTTTCCATGTACTTCTCCATGCCAAAAAACAATTTGGAAATAAGCTTTTTATATTTATGCATGTCAGCTAGATACAGGATATATATATATATATATTTTCTGCTGCATGAGTTGCAATTTGTAGTTCAAGAGTTTGAATTTATGCCACCAGTAATAGTTATCTAGATACTCTGAATTGGTATGATCAAGTGTGTAGTTTAGTGATTGTTTGTTTTGCATTAGTCATGATTTCATTTAGAGTATCTTATTTTATGGATTTCATGCTAACTTACAAATCTCTTTACAGACTGGCCATCATGGCATCGGAAAGATTGCTGATTTTGCAGCCACATAATTGGGCCTTCAGAAGAGATCATGGCATGATGTTATACTATAATAGGTATAAGATTACAAACCCATTTTTTTTTTTTTTTTTTTTTAACAATTTAAAAAATAAAAATTGTAGCCACATAGGAGTTCATTATGGTATTGAACGGGGAAGTATTTGATGGGAAATGTCAGGGAATATGGAAAGGCAGTGCAAGAGCTTAGCATCTGTATGGCCTTTGCTCCTGAAGAAGAGGCACAAGTCTTAGAACCATTTGTTGAGAAATTGCACTTGTTACGGCTTGAATCATCGTGGAAATCTATGGGGCATGCAGGTCACCTTACAGTTCCTTGATTGATCTTATTTGTAAATAGCTTTGCTTTGATAATCCTGTAAGTACTTGAATTGAATGCTCTCCATCAAAATATGTTCGAATTGAATGGTTTTGAGCATGTTTTGATATGATATAGTATTATCATTTTCAGACTGTCAAAATGTAAGATGCATGTTAAGCATTCTCGTCTCAATTCTCATTGCTTTATTTGGTTGCCAAAAAGCAATTATTGTAATGTAATTACATTACGTAATCACCATTACTTTAATGATTCTTGTAGGATCTGGAAAGTGATATTTTTTTTTATTTTTATTTATGGTATGAAAGAAAAGAGATAATGTACTATAAATGGAAATTTTTCTTTCAAAGCCAGCCAAGTTATAGTATTTCAAGGTTCAATTCTGATAAAATTTAAGTGTGGAATCTGCCCAAGTGAGTGATGAAGGTTTTTTGTTCATACAGCTGTTAGTTTTTATTTTTTGGATTTCGACGACTGCATTAAACCTGAATTGAGATTTGATTGTCCTACGAATTACCTAAATACTATTTGAACCAAATCTTTTTCGTTACTTTTTTTTCTTTAAACTGAATTAGTATGACAACTTGTAAATATTTGACATGAAATGCCAATTGTGGCAATAAAAATGATGATAGGTATCAATAAATTTTGATTTAATATAATATTAGAGTTATCTTGAAAATTAAATGATTGTGAATTTGAATCTAAGTAAAAATCTAATTAATAATAATAATAAAAAATTATCTGATGATAGTGGCATTTTATAGAAGGGATAATTTTTTGCTATTTTTGTATATCTATCTTTTATATATCAAACTAATAAATTAATATTTTAAAATTTTATTATGAATATATTCATTATTTTTATTCGATGTAAATACATTAATATTTTTTTTTTATTTTTAATTTTTATATTTAATTTGATGAATACATAAGGAGTAACTAAATTTTCCTTTGGTTGAAGTTGCATTTGATCATCACATGATATTTTGTGAAAAAGAATGAATTTTAATAGCAATAGACAATATTAATAGTAGTGAAATTTTTATAATATTTTTAAGAAATTTTTTATTAAAATTTATTAAGGATACTTTAAATTAGGATCGTCAATTATTAAGGAAAAATAATTTGAGAATTTATATGAAATTAGTAAGATAAATGGATAGTGAAAGAAAAAAAAAAATGATAAAAAAATTATATTTTAAGGTAATTGTCGGTTCTTAATTTCTAAGAAATTTTTGACAATTAATTTATTTAAATTTCTTTCACATGATTTAATTTAGATGGATTATGGTTCAATTAAAAATAAGATGGAAGTGAATATAGTATTAAGAGTGATTGAACATATATATGGGATAAAAGAAAAATTAAGAAAATGTAAATTTTTGATTTACGGAGTTTTACCGAAACGATTTCGGTATAAAAATTATTTAGCTCTAAAGGTTAAGTTATTAAGTTGAATTGAGATACCAAGGGTAATGTAAGGTTTCGTAGGACTTTAATGGGAAGAATTTATGGACTCAATTGAAAAGAATTAAAAAGAATTGTGGTAGCAATTATAAATATGAAAAATTTTGGACAAAAGTATAATTACCCAAAGTTGTGGGACTTACCAAGCCAAATGTCATTTTAATCCATAAAATCTAGAATTATCCAAGGAAAAATCCTTGGAGTGGTTGGCCAAAGGGATAAGGAAAGTAGGATTTTTATTGAAAAATTTTTCCACCAATTTATGAAAATTTGACAAATGCCCAAATTCTAAAATTTTCTCCATTTTTCAACCTTTCCATTAGTTTAGTATAAATAGGAAGGAGATTAATAGCCAATTGAACATCTAATGACCAAGCCATCCATGAAAAAACCTTCAAAATTATTTTTCCAAATTCCCTTCCATAGAAACCAAATGTTTGAACAAGGAAATGTTAGATAAGAAAAATGATTAAGGAAAAATTTATAGATTTGCTATTCTTGGAAGAGAAAGGAAGAGAGGCTTCATCTAAGGTAAGGTTCTTAACTTGATTTTTTAATTTATTTTATAAGTGTTATAGCTAGAATAGTTAATGAATTGATTTAATTGAATTATGTAATCAAAGGAGTACGAAATAAATTAAAGGATGAATTAGAGTTTTAAAGAATTATGAAAACAATTTAGGTCAGAAAGTTATAGTTCAGATTTCGTAGATTTAATAAATAAATTTGGAAAAGTGCAACATGAAAGTTGTAGGTATATGTATTATATATATGCCTATAAACGGAATTTATGAAATTCGAAATGAATAAGGAGATATTAAGTAAAGGCTGTGACTGGCTCAGATGTAGGGTTTTTAAATAATGCTATTTTGCTTTTATTTTGGAGAATGTTAGAGATTGAATTAGATAAAGTGTTCAACATGAAAAATGTTCATTAATATCTTATCTAGAGTTATGTAAAAGAATTTTAGCATTGGATATATAGTTAAAGAGATATTAAGCTATAATCGTTACCTATCCAGATTGACAGACAAACAAGAAAGGGGTAATGTATTCTATTTATATGAGGTCCTTAGAGTTTGAATTAGGAAAAGTGTTAAACATGAAAAATATTCTTTATATGTGATTTTTGTAAAATGGTTTTGCATTTGGATGAACACAGATTGATTTATAGGCACAAAAATAGAGTATGCCAGGATATGAACTGCATGATAGTAGGCATAATTTTGATGAATTATTGAGAATGGTGTAGTAATTAGATTGGCCTGAAATTTGAATAGGTAGTAGTCTTATATGTCTAGTTTAAGTGAAAAAAAAAAAAGAATTACAATAATTGGACAACTATAACATGAGTTATATATGAATGGTTTAGACTGCCAGGATGAGAAAATTGAGTAAAGATTTATAAGATGTAACCCTAGGTTTAAGAAATATGAGAAATTTAATGAAACTAAAGTTAAAATTAACCTAACGTATATAAATAAGTCTTGATTTTATGTTTAATTGATATGTAGATTCAAAGGATGGAGATGATATAAGTTCGGATTATAAGTAAAGGAAAAGAAGAAAGAAATAAAGTGAATAGTTAAAGTTACTAAATGAGGTGAGTTACTTATACATCATTTACTCATGTACATTGTCTTAATGTGATCTATTGTAATCATATGTGATTGATCTTTATTTGGTCGAATGCCTTCTTGATCATTAACCATAATTATTCTCCAAAGTTATGAATCTAAATTGATCTACTTCCATTGATTTGCGATTGAAATCAAATTGCATTTGAATTGTTTCCATTGAGTATTTATTTTGTGAAATTAAGCCTTGTTGAATTTGTTCTATAAGCCTTAAAGTAATGAATCGCTCCCGAAAAGGAATCTATTGATTCTCTCCCAATTGGTTGATTTATCCTAGGAGGAATGTTTTTATGCGGTACTAACGATTAGCAGACTGCCGGTGATAAGCCGGAGGAACTTTTTTTGTTTTCAGTAATTCATGGAAGAAAGTAAAAATAAAAAATAGATATGCACACCAAATGTTGATCAGATGCCATATTGAATGTTTTTGAATGATCACCGTTGCACCTGATTGATTCTTGAATATCTTATTCATTGTTGTCTTGTTTATGGAACCAATACCATATTCACTGAACTATAATATCCTTGACTGATCAATAAGCAACCCCTGAAAGTGTATTATACTGTACTATTACCAATGATTACTAGATATTGCTAATGAACTGTAATTAAAGCCCATTGGCTTATCGTCTATGTGGACTTGACAGAGCTACCTGTCACGTCCTAGAACTGGAACATGACGGTCCTAAGATGCAGGAACAACTAATGGCTACTGACATCCGTAGAACCCTAACATCTCTAATTATCTATTACTATTACTTAATTAATTACTTTATGTTATGTACTCTGTAATTTAGTTACTGTTCCATCTCATTAATATATATATATATATATATATATATATATATATATATATATATATATATATATATATATAAAAATACAAATAGACACAAATCAAGGGAGCAAAAAAA
>CANXYC011680658.1:0-11541 GCA_948193065.1 Aleurites moluccanus
ACATTCACTTTTTTTCTTTCCTTTACTCAAATATACTGATAAATTTATAAAACCTCGAAAAATTGCAAAATTACAATTTAGTCCCCCGATTATCAAAAATTCCAAACTTACCCGATTAAGTCCTAACTGACTTCAAAACAATTCTAGGTCTAAAAATTAGGTCACATAACATGCATATATATATATATATATATATATATATATATATTCCATGCATTCACATATAATATTAACACATCATAAAGAAAGAAAAATAATTTCCCTAAAGGTTCCTATCAGGGTTTAGGCTAAGGTGTTACAATAGGCCTACCACATTTTCCTCCATAGGCTTACCAATTTGAATGCCATTGTCGCCAGCGACATTAGCATGCCAATTGTGCCTACCATTTGCCTATGTATAACCAACCTATGCTCCATACCATTGTTAATTACCAAACCAATTGCCATTGCATATCTATTGCTTATTGCTATTCCATTGATTAAATTGCTACTTGAAATGATTAATATTGAGATATTGTTACTTGGTGATACCATTGTTGCATAATGGTATCTAATGACATTTTTCACACTTGTATTGACCCTAATGTAGTTTGACAGAGCTGCCGCTCCGACAGGATAGTGGGTATATACTATCGGCAATGTGCATATTGTTTATTGATACACTAGCTGAGAAGGGTTATTGGTCCTAGCCATAAGACCTGATCAGTCTTATGTTTATTGATATGAGATTGACTGTGTGATTACACATAGTCTATGTGTTTTATGGCCCTATATTTGTCTTACCTATGTGATACCATTCCTTTGATATGATTTTTGACCTAACTGTCATTCCCTGTTATTTATTCTGTAATATGATTATATTGAACAGATTGTTATCATTTATTATTGATTCAAACTACTTTTTATTGGCGATGCATATTTGATTCACTAAGTATCTTATATACTCACTCTTTTCTTGTTTACCATTTAAGGTACAGAGTAGATAGCAGAATCCCAATTTCAGACACTCTATGGATTTTTGCAGTCTTTTGATAGCAATGTAATTATATTAAATACAGCATTTTGATGTTCATAATCTAGCTGCTCCACGGGGTATGTATGGGTTAGTTAGGCTATGAACATGTATGTATGATATTTTATGGTATATGAGTATTGATATGATATATGTTGATGGATGTTACAACCAACAACATTAAAAATTATAGACAGTTTACAAAATTGCAGAATGAATAGTAACTAAGTAAATTGATTAATTAATTAATGGTTATAGATATTTGTATGTGATACTTGGTTCTACGGGTGACGGTCGCCATTGGCATCTCTTGCATCCTAGGACCGTCGCGATCCGAAATTGGGTTATGACAATTACTAGAGAGGCTCCAGTTAGGGGCTGAGGTAGAGGTCATGCACCTAGCAGCAGTTAAACCACAGCAGACAAAGGTCAGGGGCAAGTTTTTGCTGTTAACACCCAGGAGGCACGGAGATCAAACAATGCAGTCATATGTATGATCCTTATTCAGAATGAATTGGCATAAGCATTATTTGATTCAAGTGCTACACATTCTTTTGTTTCACCATTGTTTTCACCTAAGCTGAATAAGGAGAGACAGTTATTGAGTATACCTTTAGAGATAACCACACCTATGAGGGAGAGTATAGAAGTGAAATATATTTATCTGGGTTGTGTGGTAGAAATTGATGATAACGTTATGCGTGTGATTTGATAGAACTTCCTGTGTTAGAACTTGATGTGATACTTGGTATGGATTGGCTAATGACACATCGTGCAATTATTGATTGTTATGAGAAGAAAATCAGATTCCAGCCAGAATGGCAACCAGAATTTGAGTTTCGGGGTGATAAATGTGAATCTAGAACCAATCTTATTTCAGCTACCAAGCTAAAGGGATGATAAGGAAGGGTTGTACAACATATCTAGCACATGTGGTTGATGTACAGAAGACTTCAATAGGGATTGATCAAATAGCTGTAGTCTGGGAATTCCCTAATGATTTTCCAAGGCTACCCCTATATAGGGAGATTGAGTTTGAGATTGAGGTGTATCTAGGCACTGATCCTATATCCATCCCTCCTTACAGAATAGCACCTTCAGAATTGAAAGAGTTGAAGATGCAACTGCAGGAATTGTTGGATAAAGGATTTATCAGACCGAGCAGTTCTCTGTGGGATGCTCCAGTATTGTTTTGTGAAAAAGAAAGATAGCTCACTGAGGATGTGTATAGATTATCGGCTGCTGAATAAGGTGACTGTTAATAACAAATACCCTCTGTCATGGATTGATGATCTATTTGATCAATTGCAGGGTGCCAGTCACTTTTCTAAGATTGATCTGTGATCTAGGTATCATCAGTTGAGAATTAAGAAGGAAGATGTTCCCAAGATGGCTTTCAGAACCCGGTATAGACATTATGAGTTCTTGGTGTTTCCATTCAGGATAACTAATGCACTAGCTACTTTTATGGATTTGATGAATAAGGTATTCAAGCCATATTTGGATAAGTTTGTCATAGTGTTCATTGATGATATTCTTGTTTACTCTAGGAGTGAGGAGGAACATGCAGAGCATCTAAGGATTGTACTACAGACACTTCAGGAGAATCAACTATATGTTAAATTGTCTAAATGCCAGTTATGGTTAACTAAAGTATGTTTTTTTGGGCATACTGTTTGCAAGGATGGTATTAAGGTAGATCCTTAGAAGGTTAAAGCAATTGCTAATTGGCCCCGGCCTACCATGTTTTAGAGATTCACAGTTTCCTAGGTATGGCTGGTTATTACAGACGATTTGTGAAAGATTTCTCTAAGATTGCTGCTCCATTGACTAAGTTAACCAGGAAGCAGGAGAAATTTATATGGACAAATAAATGTGAGAGTAGTTTCCAGACTTTGAAGACTTGTCTCACAAGTGCTCCAGTATTAGCTTTGCCAACAGAAGATGATAAATTCACGGTATACTATGATGCCTCTAGAGTCAGATTGGGATGTATCCTTATGTAGAATAAGAGGGTGATTGCTTATGTTTCTAGGCAGTTAAAGAAGTATGAAATGAATAATCTTACTTATGATTTGGAGATGGCAGTCGTGGTGTTTGCACTAAAGATCTGGAGACATTATTTGTATGGGTCTAAATGTGAAATATATACTGATCATAAAAGTTTGCAGTATATTTTGCAACAGAATGATCTGAATCTCTGGCAACGAAGATGGGTTGAACTGCTAAAGGATTATGACTGTGAGATCCTTTATCATCCGGGTAAAGCAAATGTTATTGTCGATGCTCTGAATCGAAAGTTTATGGGCAGTCTAGTTCACATCTCAGTTTCTAGAAGGCCATTGATCCATGAAATAATGGAGATAATTGACATGGGTATTGAGTTGGAATTGGGATCCCAGGATCATAACCAAGCTCTGATAGCTCAATTTCGGGTTAAGCCACTGTTGATTGATGATATTAAAGCAGCTCAGGATCAGGATCCTTATCTTCAGAAGTTAAAGGAAGATGTTCAGAATGGTAAAGCTCCAGAGTTCACAGTAGAGGATGGTACATTGAAGTGTGGGAAACAGTTATGTGTGCCTGACATTGATGGTCTACGGGATCAGATAATGAAAGAGGCCCATTATTCTTCTTATAGTGTACATCCTAGAATAAAAAAGATATACCATGATCTGAGGGATGTCTATTGGTGGCCCAATATGAAGAGGGATGTGGCTAAATTTGTGTCTATATGCTTAGTCTATCAGCAGGTTAAGTTTGAGCACCAGAAGCCGTCCAGTATACTTCAGGAAATAGAATTGCCAAAGCGGAAATGGGAGCAGGTTACTATGGATTTCACAGTTTCATTATCGAGGACTACACCAGGTTATGACTTTATTTGGGTTATTGTAGATAGATTGACTAAATTTGCTCACTTTCTGAAAGTGAAGACCAGTTATTATACAGCTCGGTATGTATAACTGTATGTTGATAAGATTGTTCAGCTTCATGGAGTGCCATTGGTGATCATATCTAATAGAGGTACACAATTTACTTCTCGATTTTAGTAGAAGTTTCAGGAAGCTATGGGTATACAGCTTCGGTTTAGTACAACATTCCATCCACAGACAGATGGATAATAAGAGCGAACCATCCAGATATTGGAGGATATGCTTCTATTATATGTTTTGGATTTTAAAGGTAATTGGAATCAGTATCTGCCATTGATTGAATTCTCCTACAATAACAGTTACCACTCATCGTTCAGGATGGCTCCTTATGAAGCTTTATATGGTAGGAAATGCTAGTCTCTTGTATGTTAGGTGGAATTGGATAAAAAACAATTGGAGGGCCCAGAGTTGATTAAAGAGATAATGGAAAAAGTGCCAATTATCAAAGAGCAGATGAAGACTGCTTTCAACAGACAAAAGAGTTATGCTGATCTGAAGCGGAAAGATGTGCACTTTGTAGTTGGTGACCATGCGGAAAGACTTGTCACATGAGGAGCTACTGACATAGATTGTAGATGGACAAGTCAAACAATTACGGAATAAGGAGATACCGATAGTTAAAGTCCTATAGAGGAATCAGTCGATGGAGGAGTACACCTGTGAAATCGAACAGGATATGAAGGCCAAGTATCCACTCCTGTTCTAGCATTGAGGTATGTATTTATTTTAAATTTAAGGACAAATTTATTTGAAGGGGGGTAGAATGTAATACCCTAGAATGTTGCCATAAGTACACAGTAATTTAACTAGTTATTGGGCCAGGAACATCGATAGTACTGAGGAATTTCAGGGAATTTTTACAGTATTCAATTCAGGTGAATTTTTCTTTGTTAAAGGGTTAATAAGAGATTAAGATTAATTGTAGCTAATTATATAAAAAAGGTATGGAAAAGAATTAAATATGTTGGAAAATCAATATAATGGCAAAACCGTAAATAAGTAAAACTTCAAGGGCATTTTGGGAAACCCACTGTCTGTGTCCCAAAATGACTCTGAAACCTATATAATGATAAACTAAAGATAAAAATAAGTCATTTTAGTCCCCACTTTGAAACTTGATTCTCAACAGAATTGACAAAATTAATTACAGAAGTTTATGGGGTCAAAGTCCAATTAATGGAAAGCTTAAGGACTAAAATGTAAGTTGCCGATTTTTCCTCCTATATAAGCATTTTTTTTTTGCCATCTTCTTCCTTTCTCTCAAAGTTTCCAAACCATTTCCTTTGTTCCTCCCTCCATTTCTAAGCTTATTTCAAGAGGAAATCTAAAGAAAACCTTATAACAATCTTTGTTCTTCCATTTCCCATCAAAATTTCTCTTGGAAACTCAAAGCAACTCAAGAATAAATTCAAAGAAGGATTTGGGTACTTCATCATCCTAAGGTAATAAGTTGATTTCTTTGATTAAATATATGATTTAAGTGTGTTAGACAATGAATTATATGGGTTTAGTGCTTAATTGCATCAATTGATACATTTGATAGAAAATCCCCAATTTTCCTAACCCTAAATGAAGTTGTTTGATACTAAACCCTAAATTGATGTTGCTTAATGTATAATTAACTTAGATTATATTAATTCGAAGCTAATGGAAGCTTATTTGATGAATGGTTTTGTGTAGAAAATCAAGATTTGGAAGAATGTGCATTTTGCCTCCTTTGATGCTTTAGGTGGAAAATCAATTTTCCAAGCTTATTTGAAGTGTGAGGTGATTTTAATATGCATCATTTAACATGTCCAAAGCATTGAATTGATGATTGGAATTCTCTTTTAAAACCACATGTTTAGCCGAACCACATGTAACTATTGAAGACTTTAATTTTTCTTTGATTTTCTTCATATTTCACTTGCCATTTTGATCCTTTAAATGATGTTATTTGTTGGATATTTAATGTCTATTATATATCCTTGATTGTGAGCTTGTTGTTGATTATTTGGGCAATGTCAATATTGCAACAAAACCTAATCTAATGACTTGTTTAATGTTGCACACCAACTGTTTGTTGAAATACCTAGTTCATTTTTCATAGGCCTATCACTTGTTTCATCCATAGGCCTACCATTTGAATGTCATTGTTGCCAGAGACATTGACTAGCCAATTGAGCCAACCTTTTGACCTTGAATGACTAACTTGTGTTCCAACCCAATGTTAATTGTTATACCAATTTCTATTATTTATGTACCTTCCATTACTTATACATTGTTTAATTACAGTTTCATTTGATTGATTCCAGAAATATTGCTTATTGATGAGACAATTGCTATCTATTGATATCCTTTGATTTGTTTCCATGCCTATATTGTTTTCCATGTTGATTTGACAGAGCTTCCTCACTGATGGGGTAGCGGAAAAATACCGTTTACAATGTGCACATTAATTACATGGTACCTTAGCTAGGAAAGGTTAACTGTTCTAGTCATAAGACCTAATCAGTCTTATGTACATTGATATGAGATTGATATGAGTTATACGTGTTCATATCCCACTATCTGTCTTGTCTACATGATATGAGCTTTGTTGATATATTCTTTGATTCCAAACTTATTATTTTGCCGTTATTACCCACATTTTGTATTCTGGTGTGCAACCCTGATTATTAATGTTTATTTATGTCATGGCCCGATTTCAGATCGTGATTGTCCTAGGATGCAGGAGATACCAAAGGCGACCGACACCCGTAAAATCCAGTATCATATGCAAATATCTATAACCAATAATTAATTAATCAATTTATTTAGTTACTATTCACTCTGCCATTCTGTAAACTGTTTGTAATTATGTTGTTGACTGTAATATCCATCATTCATATATCATATCAATACTCATATATCATATAATATCATATACACATGTTCATATCCTAACTAACCCATACATACCCCCATAGAGTAGCTAGATTATGAACACTAAAATACTGTACTTAAAATATTTACATCGATAAATAAAAGACTGCAGGAATTCACAGAGAGTCTGAAATTGAGATTTTGCTATCCACTCAGTACCTAAAATGGGTAAACAAAGAAAGGGGTGAGTATATAAGATACTCAGTGAACCTAATAAGCATCGCCAATGAATATGGTTTGGATAAATAACAATTGATAACAGATGAAACAATGATGTCAATATGTCAATATTATCAGATTACAAAATCAATATTAGGTGATGACAAAATGGTCAATATTCATATCAAAGGTTTGGTATAATATGGCAAGACATATGAAGGGTTAGAACAGTATGGACTATATGTAAACATACAGTCAATCTCATAATAGTAAGCATAAGACTGATCAGGTCTTACGGCTATGACCAAAACCCTTCCCAGCTAGGCCATCAGTAAACAATGTGCACATTGCCGACAATATGTACCCATTACCCTGTCGGAGCAGTAGCTCTATCAAGCCATATTAGGGTCAATACAAGAGTGAAATATATCTTTAGATACCATTATGCAACAATGATATCACAATAGCAATTATCTCAATATCAGTCATTTCAAGTAGCAATTGGATCAAAAGAATAACAATAAGCAATAGTTATGCAATGACAATTGGTTTGGTAAACAACAAAGATATGGAACAAAGATAGGTTATACATAGGTAATCGGTAGACACAATTGACATGCCAATGTCGCTGGCGACAATGACATTCAAATTGGTAGGCCTATGGATGAAGGAATGATAGGCCTATAGATGAAGGAATGATTGGCCAATGGCAAAACAACTAAGCATTTCATCAAACACATGGTGGGCATAATAGGGCAAGCCATTAGGTTAGGTTTTGGTGCAAAGTTGGCATTGCCCATTCAGTCAACAACAAAGTCGCAATCAAGGTATCACAATAAGAAACAATTATACAACAATAAACATTATTTAAAGGATCAAATTAGCTAAAGAATTTCAAAGAAAAATCAAACAAAACATAGGCATGAATAGTGATTTTTGGTTCGGCCAAGAATGAGATTTTTCATATGGTTTCTAATCAATATTTCAATGCTATAGATATGTCAAATGATGCATATTAAACTCACCTAACACTCCAAATTGCTTAGGAAAATTGATTTCCCACCAATAGCTTCAAAGGAGGCAATATTCACAACTATGTATAACTTGATTTTCTACAACAAAACAACCATAAATTAATCATCCATTAGCCTCCAATTAACATTTTCTAAGCTTAAACAACATAAACTAATACTAAATCATCAAGCCAAATCATACAACTTCAACCTAGAGTTTGAAATGAGGGAAAATGATTCAAATGCATCAATTTATGCAATCTAACACCATTCCCATCTAATTCATCATCTAAATCATCTAAAACAACCATAAAACTAAACAATTCAGTTCCTTACCTCAACTTTGATGTTCCACCAAAATTTACTTTCCAAAATCCCTTGATCCCTTGATCTTCTTTGTGATTTCAAGGAAGAAATGGATGGAGGATGGAAGAACCAAGCTTAAATTCAAGTTTTCTTAAGAAATTTTGGATGGAAAATGAAAAAAAAAATGGAGAAAGGGATGGATGATGGTTTTAGCCACTCAAGCAAGAAGAAGAAGATGATGCAAAATAATTCGAAGGCATTCTTAAATATCAAGTAAAAATGGCTAATTATATTTTGGTCCTTAAACTATCAAGTATTCATACTTTGACCCCAACTTCTTCTGTAATTTATTCTGACAATTCTATTGAGAATTGGATTTCAAAGTGGGGATTCAAAAGGCTTATTTTTATTTATACTTATTTATAAAAATAGTTTCAGAGCCATTCTGAAACTCAAACAGAGCAATTTCTACTATACCCCTCAAAGTTCTATTTATTTATAATTTTGCCATCACTTATATTTTCAGTGTTTCTAAATATTTTTCACCCCTTTCTTTTTACCATAATTACATATGCATTTATGTGATCCTTTACCCCCTTAGTCAGAATCAGAAATTCCATTGTTGCCCGGACTGCTATTTTCTCGGCAATGTTTTCGACACCGACGACTTCCAGAAAAGTACTGCATATGCTTTCTAACTGTGTCTCTAAAATTATTTCCCATCATTTCAATACTTTTAAACTACAAACCGAGAATTCGATCATGCATATAAGATAAGACTTTCTAGGGTATTACAATTTACCTATTGATTATTGATTAACTATTCTTTTTCATTAAGTGATGCATATTAGATTCACTAAGTATTTAATACTCATTCCTTTAGTTATTTTCCATTTTTCAGGTGTAAAGTATTAGGTAGAATCCCGACTGTTATTCTTCTGTGGATTTCTGCAAACATTTTTTGGCAGTTTAATTATTTAAATATTGTATTTATGTATATATTTTAGTTGCTTCATGATATGTATTAATGGCATAGTTAGACTATAATTATGTATATATGGCATACTATAGAGATGAAATATTAATATTGCATGTGTGATGACTATAACCATTAGAAGAATAGATCACAGTCAGGCATATTATAGAGTATCAGAGCATATAATGGATATTAAGTAATTAATTGGATAATAATATGATGGTATATGATATTAGGATGTGATATTAGGTTCTACGGGTGTTGGTCGCCTCTAACATTTCTTATATTCAAGGATCGTCATGTTCCAAAATCAGGAAGTGACAAGATCACTCTAGGTCTTCTATTCCTCCCACTCAAAGAGAGTTGGAGAAATTGATTTGAAATCAAAGATAAGTGAATCGCTTAACTAAAGAAAGCTGAGTCTTAGAGAAGAAATGAGATCCAACTAAGGAAAATTCGACTTAGCTATTTTGAAACTCAATGAGAGTCGGTGTCCAGAAGTGAATTTGAGCCTTGTATTTATAGGGAAAAGTATAAGGGAAAATTAGACTGAAATTCGATGTGGGATTGACGTTTTGGGTTTGGTGGTATAAGGGTTTCATCTTGGCAGCAACATATGGCTTGGCTGGCGGTAGAGTCTTGCCTAAGTGGTGACATCGCCCAAGGATGTTTGTGCCACTGGCGGCGCCGCTAGCTAGGCTTGGTACTAGCTCCAAGGCCTAGCTTAAGTGCCACTATGAACACTTATTTTTTATACCTTCGGACTCATGCCAATCCGAATGGCACTCCCATGAGCCAAACCCGCGCTCGGACAGACTCAGAATAGCTTCAGAGTGAAGTTGGGGCACAAGTGCTGCCCTTCAGGTATAACATTACCGCCAGAGAGGGGTGGCGACACCACCACACCCTCTGGACGGCAACTTCTATGCCTAGGGGCAACAGCATGGCTCCTCTCCACTAATGTCGCCCTCCTTCGTGTCCTGTGCCGCCAAGGCACCTCGGCGGCACCGCCACCCCATTCCAGCAGTAACTGCTCCTCTTGCCGGCGGCAGCGACGTTTTGCACCTGTTTTCTTCCGAATCCCACATTGAAAAATGATGGGATTCGGCCCCCCAAGCTCCTATTATAAATTGAGAGCCTCCCCCCACCTTCCAAAACACACAAGGACTCATGGAAACAAGGAAAAGAAGACAAGAAATTGTTTACTTTATTAGATTTCGTCTTTTTTCCTTTCCAAGTCATATTCTCTCTCTTTTTAGCTCTTTTTAAAATTAAAGAGTTGCTACTAGGGGCGTATTGAGCCTCAAAATTATATTTTTCCAAGCAAGATCCCTCTGCCGGTTTGTTTTCTTAAGAGCTAAGAAGGCATGTCGACCCCTATTTATAGATTTTGAGAAGCTTAAAAATGACCATTTTGTCTCCTGCTGCAGGTAAAAACAAGGCAACTTGCATTTTCGAATCAGTTCAAGTCAGAATCAAGTGCCGACAGTTCCGACGAGTCCGCATTACTTTTCTCTATCCATCGACCTATCATTTGCCCAAATCAGGCATGAGATGTTTCTGCAATTCAAAAAATGACAGAAATAGAAAAATATCAGAAAAATTAAAAGCTATCTGAAGCATGAAAGATCACACTAATATACCTTCAGACCTCTCAAGATGCGATCAGAATGCATTTCTTTTATTCCGAGTAGACAGGAACAACCCAGTTCACCTACATCACGTCTGTCATCCAGAATGGACAACCGTGATGGGGGCAGCTATGAACATTGGTTTCTCGCACCCCTCGGACCTATGCCAAGCCGACCGGCACTCACAGGAACCAAGCCCGCACTTGGACGGAATCAGAAATGCGTCCGATCAGAATCGGACCCGGGCCACCACCCTCAAGCCAGGGCGGTGCCGCCACCCCTCTAGAGCGGTACAGCCACACCTTTGGGCGGTACCGTCGTGGCCCGCTGCGCCACCTTTTTGCTGTCGCCCTCCTTCTTCAGCCATGCCGCTAAAGGCCACGGCGGCACCGACGCCGACGCCCCCTCTAGTGGCAGCCCTCTTGCCTATAAATAAAGGCCTCCCCCTTCATAGTTAGAGGTCCCGGAATCACTTGAAGTTGATTTTTCCTTCTCGGATTTCATATATTCTCCCTCATATACCGATTTCTTCTTATTTCTTTAACTCTCTTTGAGTTTAAAGAATAACCAATTCGGGGCGAGTGGAGCCTACTTTTCTTTAGTTCTC
>CANXYC011680683.1:0-39261 GCA_948193065.1 Aleurites moluccanus
AATACATATTAGTTTTGTGATAATAAAAATATATAAAATATTATATATAAAAAATATATATATATATATATATATATATATATATATATATATATATATATATATATATATATATATAATCCGAAAGAAATAGCAATTTCAAGAATATGGGTTCAAATCAGAAAGTGATTAGGCTTACAAGGAACAGAAGTGCTCACAATCGAATAGCACTATCAAATATCATAGTAGAACTACAGAGTGCATCAGTAGCCATGCTATCTATCACAACAGAGCGCATCAGTAGTCCTTGCTACCTTATCGCAAACGCATGCTTGGCCAGGCATACGCCTAGAGCTCGTGGTCCCCTCTAGGTGGAACACTGGTACAGTAACCCTACCAGCTAGGTTCCCAAAGTGTACAGTGGACCAATGAATTTACTCTCATTGGAAAGAGCGTTCTATCCATATGGTCATATAGTTTCATCTCACAAGAAACATATTGGTCATAAGACCATCAACATATATCATAATTTCAATCAATTTAATAAGTAAGAAGCAAGTAGGAATCATGTGAACTTGATCCAAGAAAATTGAACAAGTCACTTACATTAAATACATATATTTAGAAATCACATGTAATAGCTGGAAATTTTCAGTTTAAGGGTATCATAGAATGATCATTTTATGGTCCGATAATACAATATCAAGCATATGAATTATGTAGGTAAATATTAAGAATATTTGGTCATATTATTTCAAGGAAGTAGCAAGCAAATGCAATGTTCATACTTATTTCTATACAATTTATCCTTGAATTCCTTTTAATAATTGGCTCAACACAATCTCCTTAATTCCCTTAATTTTTTTCTCCTAAAATATTTTTCCCAAATTTTCAAAATTAGGGTTTTTCTTAATCAATAATATTCAACGTGATTTCTTAACATCTATTCTTAATTTCTAACATCAATTTAATTCATCTCTTAAAGAAAAATTTGCATTTAATTCGAATGTACTGTTCATGTTACTATTCATAACAGTTCATTAATTCTAATTCCTTCAACATTAATTACAATGTATAACCTTAAAATGCTTGCAATAAATTTCTTACACCCAAAATTAATTATTCTAACTACCAGACTTAATTAATCTGAAAGAAAATGAAATTTGAAGAAATTTACCTTATTTCTCCAACACTGAATTTCCTGAGATATTTTGTTTGAATTTGACAATTTCTGCCTTATAATATGCTAATCTAGAGATCTAATGCATTAATTTTGAGTATTAATGCCTTAGACAAGAAAATGAACAATTCTGAAAAAAACTGAAGAAGAACGAAGAAAGAAGAAAGAAAAATCGTGAAGAAAACGCTACTGGCTATTGGATTAAATAGGCCACTGCCCAAAATCCTGCTCGCCAGCTCGCCTCGCCAACCTGCCTCGGCAATGCTGCCTCGCATAAGCCAGCTCGCAATTCCCAGCTAGCACTTTCCAGCTCGCCAAACTGATCCGGCAATGCCACTTCGTAAAAGCCACTTCGCTAATCCAACACGCATATGTCACCTCGCATATGCTGCCTCGCCAATCTCTCTTTGCGAACTCTTCCTCGCATATGCCGCCTCGGCAATGCCTCTTCGCCTCTTCGTCTCTTTTCCAACTCGCTTCGCCTATCTCTCTCTTCGCCAAACTCTGCTCGCGAACTGCCACTTCGCACATTCCCTCTTCACATAATACCTCTTCACATAATGCCACCTCGCATTTCCTCTTCGCCAAATCCTCTTCGCCTAACTCCACTTCACATATATTACCTCGCATATGCCTCTTTGCCAATTGCCACCTCGGCAACCTCACCTCGCCACTTCACCACTTCACATTGCTAGCTCGCAAATGCCACTTCGCATTTGCCGTCTCGCTAACACTAATCTCTACTGAGTTGAAACCTTACCTAGACAACTTTCACTTAGCCAACTCGCAAATGAGCTACAAACATCTAAATTTCTTGATTCTTTTTGTCACTTAAAATAAACATGCATGGGTTCAACATATTCAAAATTCAAATCATAAAGGCAATTACACAGACCATGGTGACTATCCAAAGGTCACCCAAACTTACTGCCCCAAAATTTATCCAAACAAACCTGATAAATTTCACTCTCCATTGAGTTATACTTATCCAAAATTCCTGAAATTTTACAGCCAACATCACAACACACAAAGGAACATTTTTCCTGTTTACACCTTTGACTCAAACTGTAGCAGTCATTCCCAGAAATTTCAAACAGACACAGACTTCCTGAAGAAAGGCTGAACTAGACAAGTCCTACTCAAAGAGACATATCTCCTCACACATACAGAATTTTACCAAGCCATTTTACAGAATTAAAGATGAAATATAAATCTACAACTCTTATGTTTTACACTTTACCAAATTATTTCTTTAAGAATATGCAATTAACCTTACAAATTCCTGCAACCAGAAATTTACTGCATCTTTTCAAAACATTCTCATCTTTAATTAATTTAAATTTATCAATTACACAATAATTAAAATATAACAAAAATGGCAGATATTACAAAGTGAATCTCAAATTTTTTTAATCAAGTTTGGTTTAAAAATCTGTGAAGTAAAAGAAACAAATGAGTGTCTGATGACGTGGATAAGATTTACCAGGTGATGATGATGTGACACTCCTAGTCAGTTTCATCGGCTTACATGGTGTCCACGTATACCGATTCTATTTTTTTTTCTAATGAATAAGCAGTCGGTGAAATTTTTTTCAAAGTTTGGTAATTAATCTACAACGATTTTTTGGTTAGCGATCATATTAGAAAAATCCTCTAAATTTGGTGAGCAACCATATCATTTACCCCTTGTTATGTACAGTTCGAATTCTTTGTCTAATTTGGTGTTTCATGTACTATCTCATGTATTTCTTTATACGTTATATCATTTATGAAAAATTATTGGTTGTTAAAATATTTAAAAAAAAAAAAGATAATGTGATATATAAATAGGTATATGAGATAAGAGATGAGATATAAAATAAAATAGTGGAGACAAATTGTGTTATGTGATACCATAAAGATGCTTTTTAGATCCTAGAACTAAAAAATAAGGAGAAATGTTGTGTGACAATGTTGTTGACCACATTTAAGCATAATTTTATTTAAAAATATTTTGTTTGGTTGATTTGGGATTCAACCCTTTTTTTCAATGTTTTCGAAATCGGATCGGTAAAAGAATCGATGAAGGAAGAGGGTTAGAGGATCAGAGGTTCGACCGGGGGTTGAACTGATTAAACAAAAAAAAATTGATATATATTTATATAATTTGACATTTATTATATATATGATGAAAATAAATATAATACAATTATGGCTAAATCAATAATCTATATAAAACCATATTTTTTATAATGTCAATCCAATCACATTAAATCAAAAGTTTTATGTATATATAGTAGATTATGGATATTTACTTGCTCAAATATCTACTCACGTAATAGGATAACATACATTAGGGTCATGATTTTGGCATCGGGCAAAATTGAAACGAAACTATTGAATTTTCTTAATTTCTTTTAATTCAAAACGATGTCATTTTTACTTGATAAAAACGATATCTTTTTTATTAAAAATTAAAAAAATTAAAAAAAAAATTGACCTGTCCGAATTGAAAAATCAATATAATTCAATCAGTTTATCGATTAATCAATCGGTTCACCGATTTTTTATTTAATTTTTAAAAACGGGTGAAAAGAACTGACCAGACCAATTCTTAATTTGATTCCCGATTTTTAAGTTTGGTAATATTTTGATAACCATACTTTTTTTTAATAAGGATGTTTACTTTTAAACATTATTCTTAATATAATCAATAAATTATTCTATATAAAAAACTAAATTTTTAATAAAATCTTTCAGACTTAGGCATCCATTCTCATCCATTAAGATGTCATAACACATAATACTTAATGTAATATTACCTGCCGGATTGGATTAAAAAATTATTTAAAATTATATATATATATATATATATATATATATATATATATATATATATATATATATATATATATATATATATATATATTATTAAATTTATTGAATTGATATAATATAATAGTTAATTACCCGTATTTATAATAATTTGAATTATATTTTTAATTTCAACAAAAATTCTATCATAAATACTTTTCAAATTTATACAGAAATAGATTTACTAATATAAATACTTTTTTTTATCGTAATTATTTTTAATCACTATCAAATCAATTGTTTCTATTTGTTCGAACTTTTTAAATATCTACTTTGTTCCAAAGACAAAGATATTGTATGTTTTTCTTTTTCTTTTTTATTTTTTATAAAATATAAAGTTATAGATTTACCTCTTTTTTATGCATATTTATAGGGAAAATTTATGTATTTATTAAAAAAAAATTGAGTATCGAGAAAGAAAAATCGATTCTTGGTCTATTGTTAATGAAAAAAATTATGTATTTATTAAAATTTCTTATTATAATAATTTATTAAAATTGCATAAGAAAAATATATAAATTTAGAATTATGTATTTGATTATTTTCTTTATATAGGAAAAAAGAAAATCATCCTAAAAATATATTTCTGTTATAAATATATAGATAAATGTGGATGTTCGTTCATCTATTCTACTACTCATAAGTTTTTATATTTAAGTTTAATTTTATTGCACCATTTATGTTGTAATTTATGATGGGTTTATATATTATAACATATGGTGAAAATGAATCCTATAAATAGGAGTTCATATTACTTTATAATATACACTAAGAAGACAATAAAAAACTATTTCTTCTATATTTTTATTATTATTCTTATTCTTATTCTTATTCTTATTTTGTTTTGTTTATTTTTCATAATACGTTATCAGCACGATTCTCTCCATGGCACTTTTGATAGTTTTCTTGTTCAAAAGATTTGAAAATCTTTCCCTCGATAACGTTGAAGCATTTAAGGTTTGAAATTCTTTTTCTTGGTGACATTTCAATTCAGGTATTTGAATAAGTAAATTCTATTTTTATGCATTATCATTTTATTTTTCGATATACATCTAATATAAAATTTTTCTACTCTAATTTTGATATTTGTTTTTGTATATATTATAATATTTTATACTTGTTACAATATAATTTAAAATAAAAGAAAATGATTTATATTTGTGATCTTATAAAAGTATAAGTAAAAAAAATTAGAATAATTATTATAATTTTTTATTTAATCATGTATTGATAATGATAGTGAATTTATTTATTTTGATATTACAAAGATATTTTTTTATTTTAAATATATTTATTTTTTGTTAAAATTAATTCTTAATATGTGAAAAATATTTACAAATAATGATATGTTAATATTTTTCATATATCGAATATGCTCCTGCAGTTGCAATATCGATAAAAATATTGTAAAAATATTATGAATTAATTTCATGCATTCTGGTTCAATCTCATTTCCTGGAGTGAATGTAGTGATATTTAACTAAATAAAATAACAAGTTGTTACTGAAAAATTTATGAAATATATTATGGTGATTTTATCTCATTCCCTGAAGTAATTGTGATAATATATAATAATAATACGATGAAATTTAAAAGTAAACATATTATAATTATTCTTTTCATAAGAATAAAGAAATATCATAAGAATATTTATTACCACTAGAAGTGGGATAAAATTATACATAAATAAGAATAGAAAAGGTGGACAAAATTTTTTAAAATAAATATTATCGATGTGGTATGAAGAAAAATTGATCAAATACTTGTCGTATGATAAAATATCTTATTGATATTATCGAACATCGCAAAAAGAGAGGAAATATGAAAATAAATTTTGTCTCTAATAATAATGACTTTACTTATGATCATATATATATTGTTCACATTGATGTGACAAATATATTTTTGAAAATATTAAAAAAGAGAATTGATTTATGGTGCGATAACTCGTACAATTTTAAAAATGTCAAATATTTTACTTATTTGAAAATGGATGAGGTAATTATTTCTAGTAAAATAAAAAATAATTGAAAGCTCTAGAAAAGCCAATATATTATTACTAAGAGAAACAACATTTATTATATATAATGCATTATTTTCTCCAAAATCTCATAAAAATATGTTAAGTTTTAAAGATATTCGTAATAATGGATATTATATTGAGACAGTAAATAAGAGGAATCAATAATGTCTCCATATTACAAGTATTATTTCGGGTAGAAAAAATATAGCGAAAAATTTTATGTTATTTTCTCTGATTTATATTATACAAAAATTAGTGGAATTGAAGAGAACCTTATAGTAAACCAGAAGTTTACATATTCTTATTATTTGGCATGAGAAGTTAGGTTATATTGATTTAATAATAATAAAAAAATATTGAAAAATCACGTGGAAATCAATTAATTGGCTTTTGGTCAAAAGCCAGATATTTCTCATCTAAGAATTTTTTTAATGTGTGGTATATATCCTAATTACTTCACCACAATACACTAAGATAAGTTCTAAAAAGAGGTTAAAAATATAAATTAGATATAAATCTCCATCAATAATTAAATACTTTGAGTCATTAATGGTGATGTATTTACTGCTAAATTTGCATATTGTCATTTGATGAAATAATATTCCCAACATTAGGTGGAGATAGTAAAAGTTGAGAAATACAATAATATGAAATACTTCATCATTATCTAAATCCTATAATAAAACAATATGAATAAGAAATTTATAAAATAATTTATCTGCAAAAATTAGCAAATCAATTGTCGGATGTACTTGCTAATCTAAAATGAGTAACAAAATCTTATATAGCAGCTGTTAATATTTTAATTTGTATTGTCGTCCCAGAAGGATAATATATTAATATTAATGAATCTCAAGCACGCTTGAAGCGTAAAAGACTATTAGTTATAAGGATAAAAATCCTTGAAAGAGAAAATAATAAAAATAATTTTATTAAAAATGTAAATACTAACATAGATACACTTCCTGAAGAAGTACATGTACCTGAAATTAGTAAAAATGAAAATATATTGTTAAATTATATTAGTTATGATAAAAAATAAAATCGAAATGAAATAGTTGTTGGCTACTATTTTGCATATAGTGTAACATATTTTTATGAATGGAAATGATGATACTGAATCACAATTTATTTAATAAATAGAATTGATTGGCCAAAATGGAAAGATGCAATGCAAGCAGAATTTGATTCTCTTGAAAAGCGTAAGATTTTCGGACCAGTAGTCCAAATACTAGAAGATGTGAAACTATTAGATACAAATATATTTTTGTACGAAAAAGAAATGAGAAAAATAAAATTGTAAAATACAAAGCAAGACTTGTTGCATAAGAATTTTCACAAAAATTTGAAATCAATTATGAAGAGATATACTATTTTGTGGTAGATGCAATAATATTTTAATATTTTATTAATATAGCAATATATAAAGAATTGATATGCACCTAATGGATGTAGTCACAACTTACCTATATGACTCAATTGATAATGATATGAAATCCCTGAAGGATTTAAAATGCTAGAAAAATATAATTTAAGTTCTCGATAAATTTATTCAATTAAATTACAAAGATTTTTGTATTAATTTAAACAATTTGGGCCCATATGGTAAAATCGTTTTAGTGAATACTTGTTCAAAGTATAATATAAAAGCAATACTATAGAGAAATTTGTATATGAATTTGCCATAATTATTGTATATATTGATGATTTGAATATTATTGGAATTCCTAAATAATTATTGTATATATTGATGATTTGAATATTATTAGAATTCCTAAATAACTTCCAAAAGTAACATATTGATTGGAAAAAAAATTTGAGATGAATTATTTTGAAAAAATAAAATTATGTCTTGATTACAAATTGAATATTTGACAAAAGAAATTTTTATTTATCAGTTAACTTATACATAAAAAGTTCATTTATAATTTTATATACAAAACATATTAATTGAATAATTAAATGGTTGTTCGATCACTTAATGTGAATAATAACTCTTTTCAGTTAGAGAAGATAATGAAGAAATTTTTGGTCCTGAAATACCATATCTTATACAATAGGCACACTAATATATTACAAAAGAATGGTGAAATTGGTGTTCAATAAATTCGTTCAAGGGACAATCTAACAGATTTGTTCACTAAGATACTACTTACTGCAACATTCAATAAATTAGTTAACAGTATTGAAATATGACACCTTAAAGTTTTTCAGTGATATTGCAAATAAAGGGAGTTTAATATTGTACTCTTTTTCGCTTAATCAAAGGTTTTGTCCCATTGGATTTTTCTGGTAAGGTTTTTAATGAGACAATAAACCATTTGCAATGTGGGAATATTACACTCTTTTTGCTTCACTAGTTTTTTTTTTCCACTGTATTTTTACTAGTAAGGTTTTAATGAGACATATTTTTTTGTAAAGATGGACATGTAAGGGAGAGTGTTATAAATATATAGATAAATGTGGAAAAATTTCAAATTTTTATAGAAACAAATTCAAATTCTTTGTAGATGGGCGAAGTGGTCATTGCACTTATTATTTGCAGCAGCAACAGCAAGGTGTTCACGCTGGGGCTCGGCTTATCCAAAACAAAAACAAAATAGAAATGGGAGGCTGAATCGACTCTACAGTCTCTACATACCAAAACAAAAGAAAAAAAAAAAAAAAGAAACCAGAGAAGGGGAACCAACATGTCTCTGCTGCTCTTCCCTATTCCTCTCGCCTCTGTCTCCCCTTTTCTTTCTTCGTCTTCGTCTTTGGCATTGCCTACTCCTGGTACCAATATCTCTCTCTTTCCCTTTTATAATTCTTTGCATTTGTGCTAATTTATGCTTTATCTGAACATTTATTGCTTTTTCCAATGGTAAAATTTGTATTATGATTTTTTTTATTTAGCAATGGCGTTTTGTCTCACTTCATTTTCATTGGGGCATTTCATCAAACTCTTATTGGCTTTAACTATAACTAACACTTCAACCAAATATTAATTTCAGCATATTTGATGTATTTTGCTTTATTCTTTTGCATTACCAATAAATTTGTTACAAAATTTCATTTGCTGTCAGGTTTTCACTCCAATTTTTTCTGAATTTCATATTGTTTTTCAGTTTCAAGGATACTCTTCAATCCCATTGATCTGCACCCAAAATGTCCCAATATAGTTCGACTTCAGAATCCTATTCTCCGAAGCAAAACGGCTGCTTTTATTGTGAATGCCTCTTCAGACATTGATGGAACGGCTCCTCCTACAGAAAGCAATGAGGAGGTTGTGCCAGTTGACCAACTTCCATTGGAATCAAAGCTTCAGCAGAGGATGGAACAGAAGATGAAGATGAAACTGGCTAAGAAGATTAGGCTTCGAAGAAAGAGGCTTGTTCGGAAGAGGAGATTGAGAAAGAAGGGCAGATGGCCACCTTCCAAGATGAAGAAGTTAAAGAATGTCTGATCTTTGCCTCAAGTTTTCTTGCAGGTTTGTATCTGACCCTTTTGCTTTTCATTTCTTTGCAAATGTGGTTTAGCAACTTTGGATGTATTTTTAGTGTTATTTTTGTACTGTTTATCTAAAATTCAAAGGATCATGATAGTAAATTCTACTACTCGTACAATTTGAATGTAAACACCAGCTAATTTAATGATGCTCATATCTTTTGGTAGTCTCTACCTATCATCTTAGTTACAAAAATATTCTTCTAGGTACTACCTAAGTGTTCAAGCATAGAATTCTTGTACCAAAAAAGAAACAAAAATTCACCAATTATAATACTCTAGTTATGACCATTTTGTTCTTATCGGATAGTTCTTATCTAACCCCATTTTCCTTTCTTTTCTTATTCCAACTCCCAAAGAAGGCATTACTACTAATTACTACTTAGAACTTAAGCCAAAGTTTAAAAAATTTCTACTCAATTTAAGATTGGCTTAATCCAACGTTGTCTATGTGTTGAAGTTTAATAAAAAATAAGTCACTTTGAGACTATTGTGTATACTCTTGTAAGATAGCAAAAACTGAGGATTATTGCACCATTTGCTCTTCAAAATCTTGCTGAATTTAATTCCATTTGAGCTCCCCACAGTACTAATCGCATTGCAAATTGTTCATGACAATTGTTATAATTCTCCGCTGCATGTGGGCTTTTGCCTGTATAAAGCTAGAGATCAATTAACTTTACCTTTTTTAATTCGTGTGTCTGTGTTTGTGCAATTGAAGGAATGGAATACGCACAAATCGACTTATTTCATGTTACATTCCTAAATCACTCCGGTATGAATGTTTCATGAGAAAATGCTAGCTTTTCTTCAGTAGCTAGATAGATAATTTTTAGCTAAGAATGAATGCTTTGCTTGTTCCTAGTTATTAAAAAATTGCCAATCCCCATTTTTGCAGAAAAGGGCTTAAAATTCCACAACGAGAGAAATGTGGTTTTGTTTTCTTCTTTAATCTTTCTCCTGCTTACCAATTTATACTTTGTACTTGACAATAATCCTAGTGCTTTTCTTAGGGTGCTGATTTTGTGCTTGTGGAGCCTAGAATTTGCAAAACCATTTTTTGTATGGGTTTTTGGGGTCATATCAATTTCGAAGCTAAGCCTAAGGATGCTCAATCTACTAATCCCACAACCAAATTCTTTTTTGCTGAACTACAATGCACTGATGAAGAGTAGTTTACTGTCCACTTATGTTATATCATATAAGAGCCCCACAAATATGGTATTCTTATCAAAAATATGGTATTCTTATCAAATGTCTTTCACGAATTTAACAATTTATTAATTACCATGTTTAATTAATGTCATTAGCCAATGAGGCTTTGGTCTAGTTGGGAGATTGTCTATTTGACTTTCAAATTTATTTTCTGCCCATATTGGCTTGTAATGTTTGATTTAATTGTAAGTTCGATGTATGAGACATTTGTAATTGATATATACTATCTATAACATCTCTTGGCAAATAATAATAATAATAATAATAATAATAATAATAATTGTTTGTTGTTTTTGTAACAGGTACAAGATTTATTAGCAGTTGTGGATTTTACAAGAGAAATCCTGAAGAATTGAAATGATTCACCCTGCTAAAGTATTTAAAGCAGGTCGTTGGCTGCGGATTCCTAGGGATAATTTATATGCATCAGATCCTTCTTCCTGTACATGAGCAACAACTTCTTATTGGCTTCATCAGTAATGGATGCATGCTTTTTCAAAATGTTTAAAGTACTTATGAACCAGGAATTGCCACAAAGCTTAAGGGATGCTAATCCTACTTATAATTACATACATTACAGTTTTTATTTTTTATTTTTTATTTTTTATTTTTGAACTGATGCTAAGCCTACTTAAAAGTTTAATAGTTTGAGACTTGATGATAGTTGTGCTAAAACTTTTTTCCTGCAATTATATTATGGTGTTTGCATCCTCAATTTGAAAATCCAAAATCCATTATTTTGCTGAAAATACTATTTCATTAATGGGTTTTAGCTCTCAAAACACTTTTTTTTTTTTTTTTGTTAAGCTGCTAACACCAATTTATTTCAAACGGAAGTCCTGGCACAAATTGTATTTGACTTTTTAAAACCCAAATTTGATAGTAGCATACACAAACACCCTCATAGAATCTCATTTTATATGAAAGGTTGTTGCTGATACATAGTTTGCTTGTATTTTTTTTCCAACGAATTATATAGAATATATATAAAAAAAAAGTCTTATTTTTGAAGGTTTTAAAATTTTAATGACTACAATGCAATCTAATTTAAAACATCAGAAATTAAAATATGACATAAAATTCATATTTTTTTTAGTTAATTATTAAAGTGGTAAGTAAAAAAGTAAATATTTAAGTGTATATATTAAGACAAAGGGGTTAAGTGTTTATAAATGAAGATGCTATTTGCAATTCTAACGAAGTCAGTTTTAGGTAAGTTTGGCCCATTGGATTTCAAACTTCAAATAAACAGATATTTGGGCCACTATACATAGGCCTTGAACCCTTTTCAAGAAGCCCAATATAAAATTTTTCTTTTCTTCTCTTTTATTTTGTTTTCCTTTCTTTTGATTTGTAATTTACTGTGTTACCATTTACTAATCAAAGATGAAAATTTGATTCCATTCTGGTTGTTCAAAATTGACTGAAAAATATATAATTAATTTATTAAGCAGCCATTATTACAGCTTGAATCTATTATTTCAAAGCAATTGCAGAGTAAACACATGCCCACAACAACCACCAGCAGCGGCATTAGCAACAATGGCTACCGCTCATTTCCTCTGCAACAACCATCTTTTCCAAGCTTCCAGCAATTCCTTCTCTAAAACTAATCTCCCTTCATTTAAGCCAAGTGGGTCGGTCTCTTTTAGTCATAGACAAAGAATCCCACTTGTCAAAGCAACCAATAAACAGTTAGAGGTTCTACTTTCAATCCATTTATTTATCTATCAATCACTCTCTCTTTTTATTATTTTTTCTTTCAATTTAAGTTATAAATTTTGTTGGGTTTTCTTTATTTTAACTTGTTTGTTGGTGGGTTGGTGATCAGATAGAATATGATCCAGATGAAAGGTTAAACAAGTTGGCTGGTGAAGTAGACAAGAATGCTCCTCTTTCAAGGCTCGCTTTGTTCTCGCCTTGCAAGGTTATTTATTTTTTTCTTGCCTTTGCTTCTACTTGAATTCTTGCAAATTTTTTCCATATAAAGGTTTGATTTTTTTTAACCCCTTGTATATGAAATTTAAATTGTTCATTTGGTGCAGATTAATGTTTTCCTTAGAATAACCGATAAAAGAGAAGATGGGTATCATGATTTGGCATCGCTTTTTCATGTAAGTTTATCCAAAGTTTAAGTTGGCTATACAAATTTAAGAAAGCAAATGAAAGAAAAGAAAATACAATGAGGATGCAACTTTTCCGTATTCTGTTGGCTTAGTTTTACTTTTACTACTCCAAAAGTTCATAATTTGGCCTCTTTTGTGTCTCCAGGTAATTAGTCTAGGAGATACAATTAAGTTCTCTTTATCTCCTTCAAAATCAAAGGATCGTTTATCAACCAATGTTTCTGGTGTGCCTCTTGATGAAAGGAATTTGGTAAGGCATAAAGTAACTTTATTATATTTCCTTTGATTTAATTTTTTTCTATTGTTTATTTCATTCTTGCGGACCTTATGTTCTCATCATCACTTTTTTTTTTTGGCAGATTATTAAAGCCCTTAGTCTTTACAGGAAAAAAACTGGCACTGATAACTTCTTTTGGGTAAGGAGCGCCATCTTTAGTTCTTTACTTCTGATAAGTTTGTTTGTTCTGTTTATATGATGTTAATTTTGTGATTGAAGAATTTGTAGGAAATGTTCTACTTTTGAATTCTGTTGACAGATACATTTAGACAAGAAGGTGCCTACTGGGGCAGGGCTAGGCGGTGGAAGCAGTAATGCTGCAACTGCCCTATGGGCAGCAAACCAGTTCAGCGGTGGTATTGCCACGGAGAAGGATCTCCTAGAATGGTCGAGTGAGATTGGTTCAGATATCTCATTCTTTTTTTCTCATGGAGCAGCCTACTGTACTGGTCGTGGTGAAGTATGTCTTTATTCTGCTTTAAGACTATTTTATTCATGTCTCAAACATGCTCTAATATTGTGAAAGATATACTATCAATTGTATTATTGAATCTATTGATATTTTTCTTTGTCTCTCAAGAGAACTAAAGTGCCTCTCTATACAATTTTTCACAATGAATACAATGGTAAACAGTAAACTTAGTATTTCAGATTTGCAGATGGTCTTCTCTAGAATTCTCAGGGTGGTTTGATTTAATGTTTAAACTCAGTTGTGTTATCTATTTGGTGTCACTGCCATGAAAGTTGTGCTGTTGTATCTTGCATGTGTATTCTGAGCCTAGTTTGGCAACATCTTGAGGAAATTGTGGCCCTAATGAGGCTGAAATGGATTAAAAGGTTTCGTTCTGTCAACCCCAACCATTCTGGAATTACAGGCTTAGATGAATTGAACTGCATATTAAGCATGCCCAAGTAGCATATATAAATATTTGGCCTTTGGGTTATTATATGCAAAATATTTCCTTGAGAGAATCAGATCATCAAATCCTACTTTCCTAGTCAATGTTGTAGGCATTGAGAAAAAGTACTGACTTTTTAACAAAAATATTCGAATCACTTAGAACTGTTTATCATAGTAATTATTAGAAGCATGTGTTCCATTTGATATTACGGATCCTGCTCCTCCAGAGCAACATATAGACAACTTCTAGTTAGTTGCCAAACTTAAGGTTTTGCTTTCTTTTGTCTAGATTGTTCAAGATATTCCTTCACCAGTTCCTTTAGACATCCCAATGGTGCTCATAAAGCCCCAGGAGGCTTGTCCAACTGGTGAAGTTTACAAGGTAAAACATTTTTTATATACTGCATATAATAGTACTTTCACTACTTTGGTATCAACAATTTTTTTTTCAAATATAATTTTTGGTTTCCCAGCACTTTCGGTTGGATCAAACCAGTCAGATTGATCCTTTAACACTGCTAGAGAAGATCTCAAAGAGTGGAATATCTCAAGATGTTTGCGTCAATGATTTGGGTAATAATTTACAGAAATACATGATTATTTTTTATTTTTATTTTTATTTTTTGTTCTTTTACTTTGTGCTTGATTTTTCATCCCTTCTTTTCTTTCTATGATCTTTTTGCATTGTTCAAATAAGGCAACCTGAGCCACACCAACCCCTGAGAGCCGCACCAACCCTATTGGGTAGTTTCATATGTATGGGCAATCAGGTGGCTTTAGTTTGGACTGGTTAGCAACATAAAATGAATAGAAAATATGTAGAAGAGAAGCACTCAAGTCAGGCAGATAATCTAATAAACTAAATGGGAAATGCAAGTTCTATTGGAAAATAATAAAAGCATGCACTACTCTCTTATTAGATGCATCATGTATCAAAAAGATCCTTCTGATTTAGCTATACATTGAATTGGATTGGATAGCGCGCGACCTGATTGTAATTGAGGCAGTACCAAAACCAATGGATTTCTTTTACTTGAATCAGTCACAATTCTCACTAGATTTATGGTAGTCCCAGATAGCCACTGCATTCTTATTTCAATTCAACATATTTTTCTTATACAGTGCATTCTCATTCCAATTCAACATAGTTTTTCTTACTTTTGGGTGAACATTCTATGTATTTTCATATGTGTTCTCTGCAGAACCTCCTGCCTTTGAAGTTCTTCCATCTCTCAAAAGATTAAAGCAGCGTATAGTTGCAGCAAGCCGTGGACAATATGATGCAGTGTTTATGTCTGGGAGGTACAATTACTAGATTTTTCCTATTTGTATGTCAATGGGATTGACAAGTTAATATGCTTTTGAATTTTACCTGCATTTGAAGTTTATATAGGCAGGTGTCAGGTCCCCATATTCATGCTTATGTTTTCAGTTTTCGAATTATTCGCACCATTTTTTTCAAGTATGACATCAAATATTCCCTTAACTCTTGTCATTCACTTGTGTAATTATCAGGAGAACCATAGTATTTTAATATGTTCCTTAGAGTCCACTTATAAGAAAGCAACTGGGAATTCAAGCAAAAGGAAACATTTTAAAATGTAATCAAGGTATTATCATAAGTCATATTGCCACTAATATCGAGTAATAAATTTCACTCATCCCATAAATGACCAATTCAAAACTTGGAATTTCGTTATTGTTTGTGTTTCCAAGCTGAGTGTAAAGTTGTGAAGCTCCCACTGGTGATTAACTCAGATATTAACGACCATATCTTGCTTTTACAAGTTTATTCAGACATATGAACTTGTGTGTCTCTCATCAGCTGACTTGCACCTTGTCAAGGGACTGTTAATATTTAATCTGATTGAACATAAATCTGGTACAGGTAATAACATGAGTTATAACTTGGAACAAGTTTAAACCATAAGATTGTTTTCGAAGAGCATCTCTTAAATCAAGAGAACTATTTTGTTTTTCACTTCATATTGAAGATTGCTTAAATCTCATGTGCAGTGGCCAACTAGATTTCAGTACAATGCTGCATGCTAGAGCGAGAGAGTGAAAGTGGCAGAAGAAGAAGAATCTTTCATTACACTGTATTACTGAAAGTAGCCTTTCAAGTTACCAACTTGTATCACAGCTCAACTCAATTGAGCCTTAATTCCAATTTAGTTTGAGTCGGCTATATGGATCTTTCCTATCACCTCTGTACTGTTTATGGTTACATTTCCAATAGGGCCAGTGATGTCAAACCCTTCATGACCAATTCAGCTAGTATCATCCTTTTTCTACCTCTCCTTTTCAGCTAGAGGGAGTTCTTATCTCATTTTCATATTGGTGCATCCTCTGGGCTACTATAGACATGACCAAACCATCTCAAAACTCTCTCAACTAAGTGGTATCAATTCCATCTCCCTGATAATGTTCTCATTTTTCACGTGATCCTCACTAATATCCACATATCCATCTTAAGTCTTAACATCATGTCTTCCCTGCTCAATTTGTGGACTTCATTTTTTTTTTTTCATCCAATATTCATTAGCATACAGTGGTATAGCAGACCAAATTGTGGTCTGATAGAACTCTCCCTTCTGCTGTTATTACGAAGACAACAATTACTTCCAAGTCAATCATAAGAAGATATATATGTCTCTTCTCAAAGTGGCAACTGCATGTTTGGCATATTTCACTATAATAGGACAAGAAAGGAGATGAGCATTTGCAAATACCTTTCTGATCTTATTATTCATCTCCCTGAGCACGTTTGCTTAGTGTGTGTTTTCTCATACTTCCTCCCAAATATTTCATCTTTTACTTCTCTTGTTATTCTTCCTATTGGCTTTCTTTATGTGGTTCTCTTGTACCCTTGCTGAATTCCTTAATAATTCAGAACAGGATTGACCTTTCTTGATCTCCAAACCCAACACCCTTCTTAATAATTCCTTACAGTCCGTTTAGTAGTAATGAATTACACAAAATTTTGTGGAATTCATTTCGAAGACCACATTTTGAAAATGTTGTATTTGGGACATTATAAAATATAGATTTCAATTTTACAAATTCAATTCTATGAAATTGAATATAACTAAACCAAATTCCACCAAAATAGGTGGAATTTTCAAATGGATTCCACAAAAATAACAAAACAATATTAAGGACAAAAATACCGTTTTTCTTCATCTTTTATTCATACTCTTTGTATCTCCTCTTTCCCTTCTCTTTCTTTCCTCACTCTTTCTCTCTTCCTCCTCTTTTCTCTTGTGTTTCTCATCTTTTTTTCTCTTATTACTATATACTCTCTATCCTTTTACTACTCTTTCTCTCTAACATTTTTCTCTCTTTATTTTTGTACTGATTTTTCTTCCAACTAATTCTTTTATTGTATTTATAAATTAATTATTAATTATAAATATAAAATATAATTATTTTTTAGTTTTTTTATTTTTCTAATTATATTTATTATATTGAGAGTATTTTAGGAAATAAAAAAAAACAATTATAGATTTGTTCCAAATGCAAAATATGAAATTTAATTAAATTCTATATTTTAGGTTGTCTTTCCAAACATGGGAATTCATTCGTAAATGAATCTCATTTCAAAGGGATTCCACATTTGTAATTCATTTATACCAAATGGGTTGTTAGTGTGTATTTGGCTATCAGCCTATCACCAACACTCTCTTGATTGTCCTCTGACAATGCCGTTGGCTTTTTTAAAAGCAGCGGGCCTATATAACATCACCTGCTTTTGGAGTTCTGAGACACCAGGGGCTCATGTAATTTGATCTTTTGAGACTTGGGAATAATGTGAACTTCTACTGTAGGTCTGGTCCTTAAAAAATTGAAAAGTTTAGAATGCCATTAGAAGTGTCTTCTTAAATATCAAATTCAATTTTCATGCTCCTTCATAAAGGAGCACCTGAAACTAAGGTGACCCAAATTATAGATGTATTGTCATATTTGTTGCATTATTTTGTCTGCAATATTCAAATGGTTATGTTATTTTTGCAGGGTTTTTCTTTTTTATGTTTTACTGTCATTTTGCAATTGCATTCAAGTTTTAGAAAATGAGTTATCTATTGCATCTTTTAGACTCTAGTTGACATTTAAAGAAACAAGGATAAAACATGTTATTTAATTATTCAAATGATTAACTGTGTAGCCTTTGAAGATTATTTGAGAGTGCTTTTAGCTAAAAAAATAATGTTGATAATTTTAGCATGTCTATTAGGATGGCTGAAGCTGACATGAAGATTCATCATTGTTAATTATTTTTACACGAAGCTTAAATGATGCTCATTATTATTATTTACCAATTTATTTGATACAGTGGAAGTACCATTGTTGGGATTGGTTCACCTGATCCTCCACAATTCATATATGATGATGAAGACTACAAGGATGTTTTCGTCTCAGGTAATGACCGACTAATTATGCCTGTTAGCTTGCTACTTGATTGTCTGGCTATTATTTCTGAAGCCTTGAGAAAACCAAATTACTCGTAAAATGAGCCCTGACAGTACAACTCAGTGATTCAACTATACTTGCTTGTTTGAGATTTGATATATGATGATCACCTCCATGACAAGATGCAGTAAGCTATAATTAACTGATAGCTAATGCTTGTAATATATACTATTGGGACAGTACAACTCGGTGATTCAACTATACTTGCTTGTTTGAGTTTTGATATATGATGATCACCTCCATGACAAGATGCAGTAAGCTATAATTAACTGAAAGCTAGTACTTGCAATATATATACTCTTGGGACCTGTAATCTTGGAGGAATTTTATCATACTTTTTATTCTTTTTTATTTTTTCGAAAATAAGGAACTTCCCAGTTCCCAAGTTAGTATTTACTATGTAGAATGAAGATAATGGTTAATAAAATGAGATAATAACATTCACTTCATTTCTTCTTTTCTGTATTTGTTACTTCTGTTCATAACTGACCTGGAAATTGTTTGAATTGCAGAGGCAAACTTCTTAACTCGCCAACCAAATCAGTGGTACAGAAAACCTGCTTCAACTGCTGCTTGTAGCACACCATCTGATTTTTCCCAGTCTATTGAGTAACTTTTCTTGCAAGGAAAATGATTTGTAATTTTTGTTTTTTAAAAAAAAAATCATTAATGTTATTCATTGCTGTTGGTTTACTGCTGTAAGTTTTTTTTTTTTTTTTTTCCCGATTTTAGGAATATTTTTCGAAGTTTCTTGTAATGAACAAATAAGAGCATATGCTCAAGTCAAATCTTGTACTAATTGCAGTTTCACAGGCCAATAATTTATGAAATTATAGGTTTAAGCTATAATGTGCGTCTTAATTATTCTGAATGGTATCTGATAGAAACTTTGATTTCTAAGTTGCATGAAATTTCGTGGAAGACTTCTCATCTGAAAAAACAAGCAATAAGCAATTCTGCAATAGAATAGCAATAAGCAACAAGCAATAAACTTTGTCCAATCCCTTCCTCGAAGCAAAATAAACTCGAAAATCCAAACGTATATAGTTGCTTATATTGATCCTAATAGTGTCTTTGAACTCTACCAAGCAAAGATTATTCAACAAGGACATGAAGATTGGTGATTTGGTGACATGAAGATTTGTTAGTTAATCTGATAAAGGTATGCTTATTCATGTCTAAAATGCTTATTCATGTCTAACATTGATAGATTTTTTTTCTCCTTTTTATTTAATTCGGTGTTGCTGTCATCATAGAAACATGGGCTAATAGAAGGTTTTCTTTGCATCGAGTTTATTCGTCTATAAAAGAGAATTTCTTAGTAAACGTTCCACTCTTAGTTTTAAGCTGAGAAAATTTCTTTGAAACTTCAATGGAAAAGAGAGAATTTCAGAAAGTTGAGCTTCCAGAGTGAAGCTGTAGGTCAGGCTCTGGTGTTTGAACTGTAATGATTGATTGGTTGATGTGTAATAAGTTATGAACTGCAATGGTTATATTGTCAAAAAGCCCGAAGTTCTTATCCAACACTCGTGTGTTTTGTAGGTTTAATGTTTTGAAGAAAGTGCTATAAAGTGAGAAATCAATCTCTGTCGATCTTTATCCCAATTACTTCAACCAGTTGTGCGAAATATCATGTAAAAGAGACGAGGACGATTCTTGGATGCTTCTTTTTTTTTTCACTATAAGGATATTCACCAACAATCAACAGAGAAACATCATAAGAACCAACACAACATCAAATTCAACACATCTTTCAGGTCTTTTTCTTTTTCCATTTTATTCATTGAAATCATTCCCCTCCACCCTACAGTGAAGGAGAAGAAACAAACTGTCTCGGTAAACTAAAGAGATCTTTCCCTTCAAATGGAGATGTCCATTCTTGAGAACCAGTAGCAGATGTTTCTGAATTGGCCACTCGATTATCCTGCAATTCCGGAATGCGTACACCATTCCCAGTTGCAGCTGTTCTCATTGCCAGCTTAGCACCCAAGCTAGAAGTACTTGAATCATATATTTGGGTGCCATTTTTAAAAGAACCTGGTCCCAGCCACAATCCACTAGGCGGCCTTGAAGAGGTCAGACCTCGATCCAAACTCCAGTCTATGCTGGTGTAATCTAACTGTGCCATTGACCCAGCAGTACTCCAGTCAACTGGTGAAGAGGCCCCTGACGAACCTGCTGAGCCACCAAAACCAGAGAAGAGGCCAAGCGAAGAAGCAGCAGCAAGTGTAGGCGATACACTCGTTCTACTCCATAAGCCATTTCCTCTGCTGGTCCCAGGAGAATCCCCTGGGCTACTGCCTGGAGCAAAGTGTTGTGGTTGTTGATAATGAAGTTGATGGAACATCTGATTTGAATTCAGATTGTTAGGGCTGAGGCTTCTAGTGGTGGGAATGTGAGGCATGAAGCCATTGGACTTCATGATATCAACACTATTAGTAGGATACCAACTGGCAGCTGTACCGGGAGAAGAATAACTTATGCTTGTGGCTGGAACCTGTTTTGTATTCACAGATTGAGGTCTTTGCATCATGATGACTGGCTCCCTAACAGTTCCAGGGTGAAGATTCTTGTAATCACTGCCAACAGCTACAAATCGTGCTTCTGTCTTGGCTGGCGGAGGTGAGACTTGCAAAGGTGATGCCAGAGAATAAGAAACAGAAGGACTTGATCCCGTACCTGGCCACCTTTTCTCGGTAGGCACTACAGTTTGCTGAGGTTTTGCCCACTCCATCTTTGGTTGTATTCTCTTCAAAGGCTGCAGATTTTTACTGCCAGGCTCAGGAGATCCCGCTACTGGAACAGGCATCTTTGTGTAGTTAAAATCCTTGTCATCTCTTCTTTGTTGTAACATAGAAGATGGATTGGATTTTTGTTGTTGTTGTTGTTGTGAAACTGAGAGTCTGCCATTACTAACTGTTGGAGGATCACCAGTTTCTTCAGGCTTTGGAGGAGCGGCAGGTGGATCTAGCTTCAGTTCTCTTAAACTCTCTGTCGCCTTATCAAGATCACCTTCAGATGCAACCACAACTCTTTCAACCTCTTGCTTGGTGCATTTATATCTTATTTCCATATCAGCCATCCAAGCAAGCTCATCTGATATGTCGATTTTCAAACTACCCCCACCAAGGTTTTGATCCCAGTGCTTATCTGCATCTTCACCCCCTTCAAATAGCCATGAAACAGATTCTTCTACTTTGCCTTCATTTAATATTAGCGCCATTGTAGCCCGCTCATGTGAAAAACCCATCGCAACAAGCTGTTGAGCAAGTGCTTCTAGCTTTCTTGACATGAGATAGCCACTACACCGCTCGTGCAATTCCAGGGCTCGCCTCTCCTTTTGACGCTGATGCTTCCTCTCATTCTTCTGACGGATTTTTTCCCGTTTGTCATTGTCAGCTCCTGGGATTGTTTCCTGCCGAACAGGAGCATTCTTCTCTTTATGGTCTTCTGACTCACCAGACCAGCTGCCATTATTTGAAACAGAATCATATTCTATCCCCGCTCCAAGTGAACCACCAAATTGATCATCATTCTCATCTATGTTCCGAAATCGACCATTAGCATTTAGAGATGGAGCAGAGGATGTTGGTACCGTTTCAAGCGCATGAAATGTCCCAGAAAGTGGGTTGTATGCACTTGCTGGTATACCACTACCTGCATTAGCAGGTCCTGAAGGCTTTGATGAAGCTTTCTGGGGTTCCTTGCCAGCCTTCTTATCCTTAGACTTGGATTTTGATGCTGGAGACATTTCCTTGAAAACAAATCTATTCCTGCAATGTTTAAGATAAGTGTGTAAAATGACTATTTATTTTAACATTTTTTTCCAACCATCCACCCAGTATACCTATGCAGAATTAGTTGGTTTGCTGTATTAAAATGAAGACACCTGAAATTTAATGCAGGACAAAGCTTCAAAAACTGCTCATACCTAAAAAGGTGCACAGCAGAAAAATACTGTAAATTCTTTATGCCACAACTTCACAAGCAGTCCATGTCACTTAAATGGAGATTACATCAAACTTTACAAGAAAAGCAAGAGCAAAAAAAAAAATTAATGGCTAGTTATGGGATATTCTTTGACATCTTGCCTGGTAGAGCAAGCTTCTTCAAACACTGTTTTACATCATTAGGTTGGACAATAATACAAAAAATATAGCAGTTTATTGTTTGACAATGAAAACTCCTCAGAAGCACTTAAATTTCAGAAAGAGATGTGGAATGCTAAATACACAATTGAGAATTTTCACAGCATGTTGCCTAAATTTTTGTGGAACATTTAACATTTCAAAGTGAAGTCACTACCTGTCTTATTTAGGAATTGAATTGAAATGGAAAGTTCAAGCAACTTTAGAAAGGATGTTGCAGGAAAAGATGCATATTTGGTAGACCCCAACCATAAAAACAACTTTGTTTAAAATTTATAAAGAAAAATAATGATCAGCAAAGAAATATATTTTAGGGAAAATGTGCAAAAATGACCCTCATATATACCCAAAATAGCACATAACCCCTTTTCATTTTTGAAGTGCAAAAATGACTCTGACATTAGAAAATCATCACGCCCCTTTTCTCTATTCCCAAATTAATTATTAACAAAATTAAATTGTATTTTTTAAAAAATATTTTAACATAATGACATGAAAATATATTGAATATATTAATTTACATGAATATTAATCTGGATCTTAAAAAAAATAATGACATGAAAAATAAATGAATGAGATGACTAGCTTTATTAGAAGAATTATTTGAAACACGTTAAAAAAAATTCTAAACAACTTTTGAAATCAGTGTTTATATATATATATATATATATATATATATATATATGATGGAGTATGCTGAAAATCTTAAAATCTTCAATATACTTTATCATATATATATATAAATATTTAATGTAGAAGTTATATTCAAGTAAAAAGTATTAATTCTGTTTTGTGTTAAAATATTTAAAATAATTTTTATCGTAAAAATAGTTTTAAAAAATATAAATTAAAAAAATATATATAATAAGCACAAAATATGGCATAAAACTAATTAATATAAATCTTAAAATAAACTACATTTAATTATTTTTCTTTTAATTATATGAAAAGTGAAAAATTTTAATTTTAATTATTTCAAAATGAAATTTCATTTAATAAAAATTATTTGAAAAAAAAAATATATTATAACTAATTTAAGAATAATTGAAGTATTAATAAGCAAGTAAGAAAATATAATTAACTAAGTTAACAATTAAATTAGACTAGAGAGAGAGAACGAGAGAGTTAATAGAGAAAAGGAGAGCGATGACCCATTTTGGTAATATCAATGTCATTTTTGTGCCTTCAAAAATGAAAAGGTACGACGTGCTATTTTAGGTATATGTGAAGATCATATTTGCACATTTTTCCTATATTCTTGGAACTAATAGATGAGAAAGAAACCAATTTAGAGCAAATGGAAGAAGATGAAAAGGACATCAAAGGCATCAAATCTAACAAAGGGAAGATGATTATGATGATGATCTTTTGCCTAATGATTGTTATCATAATTAATTTTTTCAACAGAAGTAGATTATGAGAAGAAGTTGGACTTTACTAATGCAAACTCAAGAGTTCATTTGAACCATGTACAACTTCGTGGTGGTTGTCCTATTCTTTTCACTCTTGTTTTCTCATGGCGTATACTGACTAGCATTAATAGCTTATCTTCCATCTAGTATTAATGATTTACAATAGTTGCTGGATTTTTTCAAATTCAATGATTATTCACATAGTGAAAACATAATATCAATGTTTAAATCCAAGTACACATTTGCACCTAAGGCCCAGCTAATGCTTTTCACTTGAAAAACTACAGTATGTTCTCTGGTTCATGTTCATGAGAATCATGACACATAACATGCCATTTCAGAAATCAGTACAAAATGAGAAGCTAAATGACAATTCAAATTTTTTTAGCATAGATTTTTATTTCCAAATTAGTCTTATTGTAAGAAAGGCATACCAACGCTCCCAGGGAACATAAGCCTTGTTTGGTTTAACGTTCATAATAGTTGTTATTGCTGATAACTGGTAGTTGTTAGATAATAAATAAGTATTCTTAAGTGTTTGGTAAAATTATAATGAGTTGTACAATTAATATGTTTAATGATCATTCAAAATAAATACTAAAATTTATAATTTATTCAAATATTTTTTTTTTTTTAATAGGGTAATTTAATCTTTTTATTTAAATAAGGAGTTATTTCCAAAAAGTTCTAAATTTGAGATTTTGTAAACAAGCTCAATTTGACTACATAACAGCTAACATCTATCACTAAAAAATAACTCGATGAATTTGATTTAGCTGTTAAAAACCAAAAAACTAACAACTCTATCAAAAAGTTTTACCAAACACCCATATAAACTGTGTTCTTCATCCGCCCAAAAGCAAATACTCAAACATCTTGAGTAGCCAAACAACCGGCTATTACATGCCTTCAATAGATTTAGCATTCCTTCTGCTACATTTCATGTCCATTTGGACAAGCAAAATATTTTAAAATGTCTATGATCTATCTTGCACCCTGCCCAAACACTAAGACTCACTAAAATAATACCTAAATGAAATTTAATGCCTAGCATGAGAAAGTTAGCATTAGACTGAAGGTATTCTACAAGTCAAAGAAAATCAGTCTTTGTTGCGAGATATATTTTCAAGTTTAGCAAGAAATTAAAAGCCTAATGTAAAAAAATTCAAAAACCAAACTTCAACCATTGCAGACTCTACATCTCCTTTCAATACAAAAATAAAATAAAATAAAAAGTTTAATTTTGCTTTGAACTTATAATTGATTACAAGCTAATGTTGCACAAAAATAACCAAACCGAATCAATCCAATTCAATCCAAACCAAAAACCATTGTTTTATTATTAATACGGTTCGGATTGATTTAATAAGATAATTCAACCGAATTTTTTAACTTGGTTATGGTTTGAATATATTGAAAACAGACTAAAACCAAACTGAATCGAAGTATATTACAATTATATATTTTGATTTATAGGTACCTAATTCTAATTCTATAGAGATTTTTTTGTTTGTATTAAATTTTGATTCTTTTAAGTTGATTTTTATTATATAATATAAAATTTTCATCTATTTAAAATATAATTACTCTTTCATAAATGTATTTGAAATATAATTTCATGTTATAAAAATATTTTAATTTGTATAGTACTTATTTTTTATTTATTCTTTAATATTGTCTTATAGTTCAAAAAAACCAAGCTGATTATCCAAACTGAATCTTAAGAGTATTGGTTTGAATGCTTTTTAGTCTTACTTTATTTGGATATGGTTTAAATCATTTACAAACCGATATTGATTGGTTTGATTAAACTATTCACCCTAAACCGATCAAACCGAACCATGAACACCTCTACTATAAACCAACTCAAAAACGGCACAAGAAGCATTACTATTTCAAACCCAAACAAGCACCCATTGTTGGAGTAATAGTGACAGCTCAAAAATTTCTTAAATTTTGTCTGCAATGGTTAATTGCTGCACTGAAGCTCTTGAAAATAATTCAAAATTTTGAAATACTGATTACGAGAAAAAAAAAAAAAAAAAAAAAAAACCATAGCAGGAAGATATCTGCCTCCAAGTGAATCCTCAAGAATTGAAGCATTCATGGATCACTAAATATATGTGTAGTTACAATTCATTGAGAAGTTCACCCACACCCACGTATGATCATAAGTAAAAACTGAAAGAAATGTGTAATAACAACCTGACTTCACACAAAACAAAGGAATAAACAAAAAAAGAAAAACCCCAATCACCCAGGCCAATCATCCTAAAAATTCCATAAGATAATAAACCATTTGATAATAAAACCAAGAGCAGCAAAAATTCAGTTCCCATTTTTGCCAACTCTTGAACAAAATGCTCGCCCAACAATTTCCTGGTACTACTAAGGTAGAAAATGAAATAAAATTGGTAGCATTTCCCATTCCGCATTTAGCAAAAGAAAAACAATCAACACTATCTCAAACTAACTATAATTTAATTAATGCAGAAATGAAATGAAAAATGGTCCAATTTGCACAATAAACAAATCAAAATATTCGATTGACCAGAAAAATACAAAATCATTCGCTGAAAGATCCAATAATAACATTCTTCCAATTTCACAATTCTCAATCCTAAACGCAAATTCAAAATTCAAATTCCTAAATAAAATTCTTAAAATTCAGCGATTTCAACAGTAAATCGGAAATGAACACGAATTTGACAAAAACATGTATAAATAGATAGAGAGACGAACCTGTAGATAGAGAGAGAAGATGGTGTGATCAGTAAAACGATCGGGATTTAAGTCGGGAGAGAGATTGTTAAGGAGACGAAAGAAAGAGATAGAGAGATAGGTATTTCGAGGCCCAAACTGAATCGATTAGAATTAGGGTTTTGAGAAAAAAATAAAAAATAAAAAAAAAAAAGAAGAGAGGAAAAGGAGATTTGGTAAATCTGTAACTCTTATTTACCTGCCAGAAATGGGATATACTGACTTACTAACTTGGATGGCCCCACTCTCGTCTGCTCTGTCCCTGTTTTTTTCTTTTAGTTATTTATTTATTTATTACTCGGTGCGTTACAAAATAAATTTTATAATTATAAAATATATATAAATATATATAAAAAAAATTATATTATTTTAACATTTGCTAAATCCTATATTTATTATTTTAATATCTCTCGTCTAATTAAGTATAATCATCTCCTTATTTTTTTTTTAAATAATAAATATTTTTTTATTTTTTTAAATTTATATTAATTATATAAAAATAAATATATAAAGTTATTATTGAAATTTTAAGGTAAAATATATGTTAAATTAGGAAATATAATAATTAAATTAAAATATATCAAAAAAAATTAAGATATTTATTTTAAGACGGATGAATAAAATGGGTTTAATCTCAAATATTAAAAATGGATAAGAATATTAAAAAAAAAAATGGCTAAACGGTCCATGAATTTTCACATTTGGAGCATAAAAGTCTATCCATAAAAATTATGTCATATTTTTGTTAAATTACCTTTTAATCTCATGTTTTAGAAAAAAAATATTTTAATCTCTTAAGATTTTTTTTATATTTTTCTTAATTACAATTGATTAAAATAAATAAAATAAAATAAATTATTATTCAACTAATATAAAAATAAATAAACAAATAAATTATTTTACTTATTTATTTTATAACAATTTATTAAAATAAATAAAATTATTTATTTATTTTTTATATAAATAAAATAAAATTCATAAATTTTAAATTTTTTATTTTATGAAAACACTTTCAAATTATTCGTACGTGATTCAAATAAAAAGATTTATTAAATTTAATTTAATATTTATTTTTTTATTATTATTTTTTTATTTGAGAAAAATCAATATCTCATATTATTAAAATGATGAATTTTTATTATTTTTTAATATATTATTAATTATTATATTTTTATTTTATTTTTTTAGCATTATTATTGTTGAGATTCGAATTATGATTTAATTTTAAATTAGTTATACCTTATCACTAAATTAAGTTACCATTTGCATTTTTTAATTTAGTTTAACTTTGATATATTTTCTTTTTTAGCAAGTGCATTATTTTTCTATAATTTTATCCATACTGAATTTAATAGATATTTTTTAATTTATTGATCTAATGAGTTTTATAATATTTAGAGGTTTTGAATATATAATTTTAATAAAATTTATTTTTAATTAGTTTCTAATATCAAAATTTGAGTGAATAAAAAATAATTTATTATAAAAAAAATTATTAAGTTAGATCAATAATAAATAAAATTATTTATTTATTTATTTATTTTATATTAATTGGATAGCATTTTATTTTATTTTAATCAATTGCAATTAGGAACAGTTAAAAAAAATAATGGATTAAAAAGTACTTTTTGCTAAGAAATAAGATATTAAATGGTAATTTTGAAATAGAAAGATAACAGAATCTTTAACGGATGGCTTTTTTGTACCGAATGTGTAGGGGTGAGGAAAAATTAAAAAATCAAACTGAATCGAACTTAGTTTGGTCGGTTCGGTTTTATTTTTTAGTAAATTGATTCAATTTGGTTAAAAAATTCAATTTATTCAGTTAAGTTTGATTTTTCTTTAGAAAATAAAAATAATTAAACTGACCAAAATATATATATATATATATATATATATATATATATATTAAAAATTAAATCAGTTTTTAATTAAAATTGCTATAATTCTTTATGGATAAAAATTAATGGTAGGATTAAAAGATTACTTAACAGCAAAATTTGCTAAAAAAATCATTAAAATCAAAAAAAATGAAAAAATTGAAAAATTGAACCGAAATATGTTAGTTTGGTTAAGTTCGATAGTTCGGTTAAGTTCGATTTTCAACCTAAAAAATTGATTCGATTTAATTTGATTATGTAGATTTTTATTTCGATCTATTCAGTTTTAGGGCAATTTGGTTTAATTCAAACCAAACCGATCGATTGCACACCCCTACAAATATGCAAAAATTCAGAGGTTTTTTTATACCACCAAATTATAAAAGAACTTAAGTGAGAAAAATGGTATAATTTAGGGATTTTTTACCCTTATCCTTATTAAAAATGATTGCTTTAAGAAAAATTATATCATGAGTGTCTTTACATTTAAAGATATGTTATTTTAATGTCTGAACTATTTTTTTAGTCCAATCATTTTCTGAACTTAAAAAAATTATTTCATGTTATTGTATTTGTCCTTTTTTTGGCGATCGAAGCGTTTATTCAGTAAAAATGGGGCTCACTTTCACTCAGTTGACTTCCTAAATATAAAATGACCTAACTATCCTTCTCTTCCTCACCCTCTCTTCTATCTCTTTTGCCCTTTTCCAATTCCACCATCACCATTAACGTTGGTGTCACATCTTAATTTTGAAACATGACGATCCTAGAATGTAGGAACAATATAAGGTTGCCGACACCCGTAGAACCCTTTTTTAACCTGTAAACATCACATACTATAACATATCTATATTTATATAATCAGTCTATTTGTCATCATCTGTGATCATTACTAATCTCAATAAATCTCATTTACATTATATATTAGTAACTAATAATATTACAGACCATACTAAGTATAGTCATCTCAATAATTTATATATCCATGAAGCATCTAAAATATATACAAGGAATATATACAAGTTCAATATTTACATTATTATAACACAACTGGATCTACGGATGAAGAAATCTTGGACCAACTTTACTCCTGACCTGAAAAGATAAAACCACTAAAAGGGTAAGCATTTTCATACTTAGTGAGTCAATATATATATTATCACACATTAAGTTAGGTAGGAAACAACAAATGAACAGTATTAACAATTGACTCATGGATAGCATACCAAAGAACCAAATCAAGGAAAATGGTTTATAGACATCAAATATAGATATATAGGTACTGGAAAAAAATAATAACCATGTATATATATAACAGATATTGGGCCATAAAACGCATATTATTATCAATATGACATGTAAATAGCATAAGGTGGATCAAACCTTATGGCCAGGACCATAACCCTTTCCAGCTAGGGAATCACTGGAATTTCATTGTGCACATTACTAATGGTATACCCATCAGTAAGATAGTTTTGTCATACAAACATTAGAATAGATTAAAGATAGCAAATAAGATATCAAATAGGCAAGAAAATCAACAAGGTTCAGTTTCTATAACTCTAGCTCAATTGAGCTGTTTAAGCAAGTAAACACATTTAGGATCATTATCCTTAACAAAAGAACATTATATAATAGGAAAAATGTCACAAAAGTCATTTAGGATATAAGTTCAAAATATGTCAAAAAGACTCATTTACACTGGTGATAAAGAAAGTCACTCATCTTAGCAAATTTAATAATAATTGGTTTCTTAAGGAAATTAACAAAGGTCATTTTGTCGAGCACTTGGTGTGCACCACTTTAGAACTAAATAAATATAGTTTTGGAACATATTGATCAAAAGCCAAAGTTCACAACTCAAGCTCTAATGGCAACAAACACAAAGACATTATCAAACAGAGTTTATATATGTCAATAAACAACACAATCGAAGCTTGAATTCAAGGAAAATTCAAAGGAAATTCAAATGAAACACTTTGGCCAAAAAGTTTCAGGAATTTAAATGGATTCTATTTGATCAAATAAAGGATTAAGCATCCATAATAATATACATATAACTCACCAGAATTGACGGTTTGATTGTTTACGCGATAAAACGCCTATTTGCCTATAACAGGCAAAAGCAATGTTCTTCGATTTCCTTCAATTCTACAATCAATTTTACCACATATTTAACCTTAAATTGATGTTAACTAACATATTTAAACATTAATTAGAATTATGGAATCCTGTACAAAAAAATCATTTCAAACATAAACCTAGTTTTAGGTTTTCTCCAATTTCGATCTAATCTTGAAATCTATCGATCTAATCATGTTTATAATCATTTATGTAGCTTAAATGAATCAAAATAATGAAGAAAACATCATCCTCACCTGAATTCAAGGTGTGGCCAAAATTTAGGTTGAATAGTTCTTCAATTTCTAACTTCAATTTCTTGGAATTTTCGATAGAAACTAGCTTAATCGAAAGTTTGATCGAGTTTTCTATCGATTTTGCTTGAAATTTGGATGAAATTGGTGAAGTTTTGGAGAAGAAGAAGACTTGGCTGTAACAATGGAGCAAAGAGGAGAATTTTTTTATTTTTGGAGAATTAGATGGCTATTTATATTAATTAACTTTCAGCTAATTCGATTTTTCCCTCCCGACACTTCTCTTTTTCACATTTTGAATCCGAAACTTATAACTATTTATCTTTTTGTCCCATTTCAATTATGAAACAATATTTTTTATATTTCTCCAGCTTATGAGTCTAATGGTGATATTAAAAATTTAAAATTCTGAACCCGTTCGTTAATCAAAACGTCGACGTGCTTACCTATCCACCGAGTCGATTTTTAGCAATTTGTCAAATCGCACAAGTATGATGTTCAAATATCTAAACTAACTTTATTTATGCTTAAACAACATATATTCAAGATTATATAAATAAAATTTGAGGGTGTTACAGTTGGCTCCACCACCACACCTCCGCGAGCTCAATAATTAACACAAACAAACAAAATGGAAAGCGGAAAAGTGGAGCTAAAGAGAATAGAGAAAAGATCAAACGAAGATTTCTTTCTTCTTATTATTATTTTTCTCTCTCAACAATAAATTTTCACCATATAACACCAAATATAAAGTCAACAATTACATATTCCCCAAAACTCAACTAAATCCTTGAAGATTTTTTTTAACCTCTCACCTATCTTTCTCTTTGTCTCTATATATTTATACAAATAGAGAGAGATAGAAACAAGAAGAAGATAGAAAATGATCAAAAAAAAAATTAAAAGGTTTAACTAACATATCTATTAATTAATTCAAGTATTTGTTTGTATAAGTAGATGAAAAACTACATCACATTTTTCTTCATCGATCTACATCATCACCACCACTTCACCTTACATAGGGTAGTCGAAAGTGAGAGGCGCATGCAAGATGATAGATCCTTACATTGCCTAAGGCGCAAGGCATTAAAAAAAACATACACCCGAAAGAAGTAAAGTGTAAATTTCTAGAACTCAATAATATATTAAAACTGCTAAAACATTAATATAATACATATATAAACAAAATAAACATATTTTTTAGGATAAAATAAATATTATTAACCATTTTGATTGTTTGAATTGAGAAGAGAAAAAAGGAACATGTACATAAAATAGGAAAAACAAAAAAGAATGAGTGAAAAAGAAATACAACATAAATTATGCAATATATAAAAGGAGACTAAAGATGAACAAGGAGGGAGAGTAGAAATAAAAGGGACTTAAACAATTGTGAATCAAATCCATGGAATGTAAGGATTAAAAAAAAAAAAAAAAAAAAGAGAAATAACTAAAAGTCAATGGAAGGAGTAAAATTAAAAAAAAAAAAAAAAAGAGAGAAATAAGTGAAGAACAATAAAAATAATAATAAAAGGCAATACAAGAAGGACTAGAGGAGAAACACTCTTATCAAAATAAGTTCTGAAGAAACTTAGTAAAGAAATAATATTATTTTTTTCTCTGGTGGTATGAAAAAAAGACTTCTTTTGAGTTAAAAAAAGAAGTCTAAAAGACATGCAAAACCTTAAAGCATATATCTTAGAAGGTAAAAAATCTTATTTTATAACAATATCGATATTTCAAATGAAATTAATAAATCCTGAGATTTATTTTAGAAAGGTACATGCCTTATACACCTCTTAGCTCCCATAAAGGCTCACCTAAATGCAGCAGGCATGCGCCTCATTAAATGTACCTTGCCTTAGTGATTTAAAAGTGCTAACCCCTATCCTCTCCTTGCCTTAGCGCCTAGTGCTCCTTTAACTATACTGATCGCACTGCCGTATCGATATCTCATATTCAAAATCACACGAATTTATAGCCTTTTTTCTTCTTTTTTTTATCAGATGCATGGCTTTTCCTTTCCTGGTCATTCTTCTCCAATTAGGAGTTTGTGTCTCCTTCTTTTGTTATTTTGGTGGCTATAAATAGAGTTGGATTGAAGATTATCTTTTAGGTTTAGTTTTGTTTTAAAGCCATAAAGTAAAAAAAGAAAAAAAAAAAACTTGAAGCTTAATCAATTTTTGTGGATATGTTTTCCCAACATTGTATTGTAAATTTTTATTTTAGGAAAATTATATTATTGGTGTCTCAACTTTTTTAAAAATTTTATTTTGGTGTCTGAACTTTTTTTTTTTTATTTAATCAATTGCTGAACTTAAAAAAAAAGCTCATTTTATTTTAATGGTTTTGCCCATTTTCTGGTCATCGGCTTATATATTCATAAAAAATGGGGTCCACATACATAGACTTACCTTCCACGTGGATCCTTAAAAATAGAACAACTTAATTCATCTTCTACACTCCCATAGATTTGTCTTCTTCCTCTTGTTCTTCACAGATTTTTAATTATTTTTTTTTAATTTCATTTTTTAATATGGTGATGAAAAGCAAAGTAATCATTTTTTCTTTTTCTTTTTTTTTTCTTTTTTTCTTTTTTTATGAAAACTGCTTTGAAATGATGGAGCTTTAGTTCTAAATTTTTCTTTGCTAATGGAATTTGAAATGGTGTTGTTGATGGATGAGCAAGTCATTGTTTCTACTTCAATTGGACCTAGAGCTATTACTAGAGGTAGATATCAAATTATTATTGAACTTAAGTGCGTTGAGCAAGAAATTAAATGTTTGGAGGTTAGTCTAGTTTCTTCTTTTGAAATTATGTTTCTTATTGTTTATTTCTTTTTTTTTTCTTAGTATTAGAAATATATTTCTGTTTTTTTGCAACAATGTTGGAATCTTTCTTTGTCTACATATGTTGTATAACTAGAAAAATGAGGAAAATAAAAAAAGATATGCTTTTAAATTGTTTATTATTGATTTCTTTTTAAGCTTTTGATACATTTTGGGTATTTATTTTTCGAGTAAATCAAATTAGATGTTTAAAGTTTGGTTACTGGTTCAACTGAATACTTGAGATTTTGCTTCAGACATTACGGATTTAATGCTGATATTGTATTGAAAGTTTTATCTATTTATGTAAATAGGGATTTGTAATAAGGAAATAATTCGACATACAATCTATGGGATTCAAAATGATAAAAAAAGAAAATAATTAGAAATCTGTGAAGAAGAAGAAAACAAATCTATTGAAGTGTAGAAGATGAAGGGATTTGAAGGGTAGTTAGGTCATTTTATTTTTGAGGATCCATGTGAACGCTGGCATGGAAGGTAAGTTTGTGCATGTGAACCCCATTTTTTATAAGTCGATGGCCATAAAATGTGTAAAACCACTGAAATGAAATGAGTTTTTTAAGTTCAGAAACTAATCGTACCAAAAAATAGTTAATACACCAAAATAGAATTTTTTTAAAAGTCCAAACACCAATACTATAATTTCCTTTATTTTATTCTTTTTTTTTTTTTATAGTTTTCATGGTGATGTGATGGTGAAGGTGGCAATAGTGATGGTGGGATTGGGTTTGCCTTTTAAAGATTGACTTATGATTCTTAGAGATAATGCAATGGTTATGATTGTATGTATGGATTGTATAGGGATTATTATTATTGATATAAGATTTATTATAGGTTTGGTATTGGTTCTACAGATTTTATAACCTTAAATCTATCTATGTTTTAAGATCGGTATATCATTGGAGTTGGGGAGTGATAGGCTTATTCTCCAAATCTCGCTCTAGATTAAGATCACGTTCGTACTTTGGTTTAGATTCTCGGTTCAGCTATCGCCATTGATTCATATCTTCCCATTTTCGCTCTCGCTTTTAGATACTTCTCTTCATCCTCTTCTCCTTCTTTCAACCTTAGCTCTAGTAGTCGCCTCTGTCCTTCGAAGAAGAGGTAATGGCATACATTGATTCTTTGTTGCCATTTTGTTCCTTATATTTAGAAATTATGATAGTCTAGTTAGTTGCCGAGACAGTGAATTATCAAATGTGAATGGACAAATGATATGCTAGCAGACAATGGTATTCTCGATGCGAATTTCGCTTCCAATACTTCAAGTGCCATTACTTTTCGTTGTTTTTTGTCTTAATTTTGGGCGGTTTTTGTTTCCTTTCATTCGCTATTTTTTATGTTTTTTCTATTGCATACAATGGTTTAATTTTAACTTTTTTTTAATTATGTTTTATTTTTGGATTAGTTGATTATGATTTTCAGCTGAGCTTTTTAATTTTATTAAGTTCTATTGTAGATTTTTGAGTTTACAACACTCAGATTTTTATTGGGTTCTACTGTATTTTGTTCTTTATACTTCAAATTCTACATTAGTTGGTTCTATTTAGTTAGGAGTAAGCATTTAGTTGTTTTGGTTTAAATTAAACCAAAATTTAAAAAACACTAAATTAATCAAATATAATTTTATAAAATCAAACTAAATTAAATTTTTGAGTTGAAACGAATCGAAATTTTTATAAAATTAATTGAATTGAACCAAATTGATATTTTATGTTCAGTTATTTGATTTTTTATTTTTTATTTTTTCAACAATATATATATATTAGTCAATTCAGTTATTTTAGATTTTTTAAAGTAAAATCAAAAGAACCAAATAGACAAAATTTACAAAAAACAAATCGACTGACCCATAACTTGAATCAAATCGAATCAATTAAATTAATTTCGATTCAATATATATATATATATATATATTAGTCAATTCAGTTATTTTAGATTTTTTTAAGTAAAATCAAAAAAACCAAATAGACAAAATTTACAAAAAACAAATCGACCGATTCATAACTTGAATTAAATCGAATTAATTAAATTAATTTCGATTCAATTTGATTTTTGGTTGGTTCAGTTTTTTTCTCTCCCCTACATTTAGTTCTATAGCATTTAATGTTCAGTCTTTATTTTACTAATAGTGGGCTAATTATTAATTTATCACTGGCCTTTTCAATTCTTTAAACTATACAATGATTTGCATATAGGTGGCAAGTTTTATTATTTATTTTATGTGTTTTATAGAAATGTAATATATGGGATTTTGGTTGGTAATTGCAAGTATAATTTACCATAAGACTTATGTTGATATGTGAGAATGTGCGAGTGTGAAAAAGAAGATGGATAAGAAAATAATTTTGGATTAAAAATAAATGTAAATATTACCGTCATTTAAGCCAATTTTATCTTGTGTACCTTTTCTATTTAAAAAAATTATATTTTTCACTTAAAATTTACATTAACCCAATTTTTTTTTTAAACTATTTATTGCATTCAATATAATATAGTTTCACTTATATAAATATTACATTTATCTATTATAAATTCAGAAGAATGTAATAAATAAAATAAACACAAAAAATATAACAAAAATCACAATAAAATAAAAAATATAATAAAAGTATACTAAAAGGCATATCAATAAAAGAATTAAGAAATAAAAACAAATAGCAAAAATTAAATATAAACAAATATATACCAAATATTAGACACAACAACGAAGTACAAAACATAACAAAACTACAATAAAACAAACTTTACTTTTATTAACGGTATAAGCACAAAAATAATATAACAAAAATCACAAAAAAAAAATAACAAAAATATACTAAAATTCATATCAATAAAAGTAATTCATAAATAAAATTAAAATTACTATTTCTACAAATAAAACAATAAAAAGTGCTAAACATAAAAACTGTTGTTGGGTAAACATATCAAATAGATTATATATATTTACATAACACAAAGTAAAAGCATAAAATCCATAATAATTTTTCAAAATTTCTTACAATAACATAAAAGCATACTAGCAGCACCAAAAATAATAAAATATATAACATAAAATTAAAACAATATAACAAAAATTAACAACAAAAAAACCTTTGAACCCAAAAAATTGATATACCAAAAAAACAAAGAAATATGATATCAACATAGTCAAATCAAAACACCAAAAATAACCAATACATATATTAGAAAAAAAAAAACATACAAAAAACATAAAATGGGTATGTAAATCATTTTTGAAGTAAAATATTTTTTTTTTATTAATTTAACTCACAATGGAGGAAGTAGTCTATTAATAAAAAGGCTGTTGAACTTTTCAAATTAAATACCATATTGAAGCTTGATTATATGGTCTTTAGGTTGATTTCATTGAATTCTCTATTTACATTTATTTCTTTATTGTTAAAAATTAATTATATAAATATAAAAATTCTTATTTTCGCTTTCTCTTGTTTTCTATATTTAATTTGCGAATGTTTATTTTTTATGTGCTTCCGATAACAATATGTTATATTATTTAATGGATTTCTATCATTCTTCGTATGACTACATTATTTCACAGATGATATCTTTATGATAAACCTGTATTTACAAGATATTGATTTTATTATGTATCTATTAGATGATAATTTTATTATGATCATATGAATACCTATAAAGTGTGTACTTGAATTTAAAAATAAGATTCATTAAGATGACAACTATAATATGAGACATGATTGTATATTCTCTATTCACGGAGTTATACTCACCCACATTTATTACATATCTTTTCGACTACAGGTAATGTATAATTTGGGTTCCTTATCAATTTTTCTCCAGTAAGGAACTACATATAATCATGTATATGTCAAATTTTTAGAAGTTTTCATTTATTTATATTAACTTCATAGGGTCTTTGAGAGATTAATATGTGATATTAATTATATTATTGTTTCATGATTAATTATGATATGGAGTATGCTTAATGTAAAATGTTTGTGATTCATAATATTGCCTTAAGTAGGGATGACAATTTTATCCGACTTGGTGGATACCCGATTTGCCCCGATTCGAACGGGTCGGGTTTTACCCACCCCATTTAATCGCAGGGCGGATATGGATATTAAAATTATTACCCGTCATAGATTAGGGTCGGGTTCAGGTTTAGGATATACTCGATCCATACCCGACCCAATTATTATTATTATTATTATTATTATTATTATTATTATTATTAAGATTCCCTAATACCCTCCCAGTCCCTCTATTATTATTCTTAACAGCTGAATTGATGTTAAGAATATTAAAAAAGAAGAAGAAGTTAAACATAGGTTAATCGAGTAAACGGATATATCTGTTTACCTACCCCTCCCCGCTGCTTGCCCCCACCCCATACTCGAAACATGGTGGGTGGCGGGGCTGGTTCGGGTATGGCAATATTCGATCCATACCCGCCCGCTGCCATCCCTAGCCTTAAGGGCTTGGTTTACCCTAAGTGGTTCCTTATAAGATGATGATATATATATGTTGAATGATAGATTATGGTGATTTCAAGGTTAGGATTTTAGGGTTAGGTCTAAATTTTGTTGAGATCATGTTAGGGTTTGGTTCTACAGGTGGTTGGTAACCTTAAGTTTACCTATGCCCTAGGATAGTCATGTCTTTTAAGTTGGGAAATGACAAGCTTAACATTATTTGAATTTGATATCTCTTTATGTAACACCTCAGTTGAAACCTTAGCAGTAGAGCTTAGGCCTTTGACTGGGTTAGGGGGTGCTTCTATGCTTTTGCATGATAACATATTATTTGAATTTATAAATGTGATTTTGATATCCGTATGTTGATAACTTCATGATATTATGCTTACATGACTCAATATGTTATTAGTTTTGAATTGAAACCCTGAATTGAGAAATTCTTGGTTCAGGGGTAATTTGGTCATTTCGCACTCTTATGATACGTGAAATATGTGAGATTGATGAATTTGATATTTTTATGATTTAATTTATTTATAATTGATGAAAATTGAATTTTTGGAATTTAAATGTGAATTTGTTGCTAATTGGGGCAAAAGTTGACCAAAATAGTAACTTTGATTTTTTTCGATCAAAATTTTATTTTTCTCCTCGGTACGATTTAATTTAATTATGTGTCATAGTTAGAATTAGTATATTATAGTTGATGAACTAAATTAAAAAGGCATGTTAGAATTTCTGGAATTATTTGAATTTGAAATTCAAAATTTGAGTGGAGGATGATGTCACCTCCCACTCAAACTAGAGTATATTTTAAAAATTTGATAAATAAACTTATATAGGTAAATTAAATAAATTATTCTAAGGTT
>CANXYC011681171.1:0-20364 GCA_948193065.1 Aleurites moluccanus
ATATATATATATATATATATATATTATTTTGACTATTATTCAATTATATATATTTAGCTATATATTTTATAAATATTTTAATTAGTTAATAAATTGATTTAATTAAGAACATATATATTTTTGTTTTAACTAATAATTTAATCTAAGAAATTTTGAGATATTGGAAGAAAATTAATTAGTATTATTATAAAACTAATTAATAAATTACATATTTAAAATTGTACATTTCACTAAATTCCGTGGTAAACCAACTGATTAATTATGTATTTAAAACCTCAAATTTCACTTATCTTCCTCCATAACTAGTCCAATTGCTCATTCCTCTCTTTTTATTTTCTTTCTTACTTTATCTCTACCTGTTTCTTTATGTCATATACTGGCTAAATTACACTCATTATCTCTAAACTTACATTTTAATTCATCGTTGTTCTTAAACTTCAATTTGTTGCACAAAAATCCTTCATTGCGCAAAAATCCTTCGATTTTGATTTGATCGCAATAGTTATCCTTTTGAACATTTTTCGTCAATGAAGTAGATGAAAATTTGACTTGGCAATCTATTAATAATATTTAACCATGTCAGGCTTTCACCATTTCTATCACGCACATCACTTTTTCTTCTCTTTTTTTTTCTTAATCTTCTCACGCACATCACTTTTTCTTCTCTCTTTTTTTTTCTTAATCTTCTCCTTTAAATGGAGAGAACAAAACCTAGTTGTGATTATAGAACAAACTCAAATGTAAAAAAGCCAGAATGGACAAATCAATTGGTTTCTCAGCAAACATTAAAACAAATCAAATAAATGAGGCCACAAACATCACCATATATATCATCGGTCTTCTTGGAGTAATAATTCCACCATTTTCACCCATCATCCACCACTTTTTTTTTGTTTCAATTGTCTTTCTAATCTCCTTCAAATCCCACCAATCTCAAAAACATTAGGAACTTTGCCTCCTCTGCAAGTTGTGGTTGATCTTTCGTCGTCTATGGCAACGTTAGCTGCTGTGGTGATGATGTCTCAAAAAAAGAAGCGAGAAAGGATAAGAAAGTATGGCCCTGATGGCAGTGTCACGATGGAACTGTCTCCAAAACTATTATCTTTCGCGGCTCTGTGAGGTCTTACCTGAGCATCGAGATGCTCAAATAAAAAAGGAGCAAATTTCCACGGACTAAAGGCGGCTTCGGCCAAATTGTTTCTTTGATCTTTGTTTGAAAATCGATAGAGTCACCACCTTTATTTTTAAGGAAAAAGAAAAGAAAACCCAATTTGACTCCAAAACATAACCCGTGGATAAAATCACTTGACTTTCGAACTGGGACTGAGTTTGGGGACTAGGTTTTCAGTTTACAAATAACTTTCATTTTGGCTTATCATTTAATAATTAATTTATGAAAATGAGGTTTCATAAATAAGTATAAGAATGACATTTAAGATAAATGAATGATATATAATAAAGCATATAGTATAACATTAAATTAAGGAACATGAAATAAAAGAGGTTTAATACATCCAAAGCCAATAATAAGGGATGTTAACTCTAGTCCTCAATGGAAATTTTAGGTTAACCAAACATTCCCCAAAGTAACATTAAAACAAATTAATTAAGAAAAAGTAAGGTTTTTAGTGTTTTTGGATTTGAAGCTATTAAATAGCTTGTTTGTGTATCCTGTTGAATGAGAATCAAAACTCAAGCAGATTTCCATTCTTGCGAAGGGGTTTGGTTTGATTTTAAGAAAAGACTAATTTTGTATCTTCTTTAATTTTAAGGTACGAACATGATACTTTGGTTTGAAAGGGACAAATTCTTTAAAGGGGATGGGTCTTGTCTTGTAAGGGATGACTTCTTAGAGCTCGCCCGGATCAAATTCTACTTTGAATTTGGTAAGGGACGCAGGGGATGACTTCTTAAGTTCGCTCATATCAGAGTTTCACTTTAGATTGACTAGGAGATGGGGGGATGACTTTCTAGAGTTCGCTCGAGTCAAAATTTCACTTTGATTGAGTAGGATCAGCACTACGACGTGCTCTAGCTACTTATTATAGATTGACTAAAAGAGAAATCGCTTTAGGTCTTCTATTCCTCCAACTCAATGAAAATTGAAGAAATCGGTTCGAAATCAAAGAGAATTAAACCACTTTTAATAAAGAATATTGAACAGAGGGAGAAATGAGAGCTAACTAAGGAAAATTCGATTCAGCTGGTCTGTAACTTAAGGAGAGTCGGTGTCGGTGTCGGTGTCTTTTGAAGTGAAATTGAGTCTTGTATTTATAAGAAAAAGTCTGAGGAAATACCAGACTGAAATTCAATGTGGGATTCACGTTCTGGGTTTGGTGACACCTGAGCTAAAGCTTAGCGGTAGAGGAAACAAAGCTTGGCAATAGAGCTTAGCTTCATTGGCGGTAACACTTGTTCTTAGTGGCGGCACCACTAAGTGCTGCTTGTGGCACTGGCAGCGCCACCACCTAGGCATCGCATTATCACCAATGCTAAGGGTGGCTACCACCAGGTTCATCTTGATGCTTATCCGGTCCGATTAGTCCTATTTGAAGTGGTTTGACCTCCGATTGATACCGATTAGTTTGAAATGGTCTGGTTTGTCTGTATTGAAGGCGATTTTGACTTTCGGTTGATTGCCCCTCAATCTATCATAACTTAAGTTTGCTTGTATGCAAAATCACGTGTTCACAGGTTTCGGCACCTCCAATGATCGATTTCTCTATTGAAAAACAAAGGACAATAAAGCCTGTGAGCAAGACCAAGTACGAGCTGGAGAATTTAGGTAAAACAAATAACTTGATAATTTTTGTAAACACACTTTTGAACTGAAGCTTTTTTTTGTTTGTTCTCAGATAAAAGATAGTATTTTTGGTGTTTGAATTGGGGTTTTGTATTGTTTGCATGTAAAAATTGGGTGGTTTTTAAATAGAATTAAATGGATGTAGGACTTGTAACATAATGCATCAATTGAGATATGTGGGTCTGTGGGTGGTGGGCTTGTAAAGATAGTGAGGTATGTGAGTAGGTATGGGAAAGAGGAATTCTTGCTAGTTGGTAATGTAAGGTGTCATTTGGCTTTGTTGTTCCCTTTTTGGGAAGAGAATTTGTGGAAGGTACTAATGGGGTGCCTGCTAAAGTTTAATAAAAGTTTATAGTGTCATGGTGAATATAATCAAACTCTAGATTAAGCGGCGGCGACATCATCTTGGATCTCAATGTTCTTCAACGAATCCAGTTTTGCAATGTAGCCAAACACAACCCACTTGAGTTTCTTAGAGAAAATTTGGAAACTCATATTTGATTATGAGAAATTTGGGTTTTCCTTAGCTTAGGGTTTTAATTAGGTATAATGATGCAAATGAAATTTGATTTCTACTTGTATTTTGTTTGGCATGTGAAAAAGGGATGGAGTGAAATGCAAAGAGAGAAAGAGGTAGAAAATCAATGAAAATGAGATGGTTGTAATTGGATTGAAGAAAAAGACTAAGAAAAAGAGGAAATGCGTGAGAGTGAAGATATGGGTAAGTAGAATATAACGTGATGTTTAAAAAAAGCATGAAATAATGTTAAATATTATTAATAAATTGTCACGTCAGATTTTCATCTTGTCACATCAAATCAATGAAAATGAGATGGTTGTAATTGAATTGAAGAAAAAGACTAAGAAAAAGAGGAAATACGTGAGAGTGAAGATATGGGTGAGTAGAATATGACGTGATGTTTAAAAAAAGCATGAAATAATGTTAAATATTATTAATAAATTGTCACGTCAGATTTTCATCTTCATTATAGATGAAAAATATTCAAAATGACAATCGTTATTATCAAATTAAAATCAAAAAATTTTTACGCAACAAATTAAAATTTGGAGATAATAATAAATTAAAAAATAAGTTCATGAATAATTAAGTGTAATTTAACCGTCAGTTTTTATTTTTTTGAATTAGCCAATGAGTTGATTGAATTTACAGAGCACGGCTTATTTCTTCAATTAGTCACAGTAAATCTTCTATTAATAGGAGGATTAATGAATTGAAAAAGTAAATTAATTATTATTTTTTTAAAAATATATATATACAGTTGCGAGTTGGAAACATTAATAAATAAATAAAAAATTCTAGGGCAGCATCCAGAATAAAATGAATAAAGAGGGAATTGTGATTTGCTTATAGCCATCACTCATCTTAATTCAATTCATTTTTCATATTTAAAATGAAATAAGAAGTTGATATTTAAATTAATGAAATAATAATGTTATATTATTCTAATAAGTGTAAGTATATCAATCAAAATTGAAAATGTGACCAAAATTCTAAAATTTTTATTTTTAATAATTAAAGTATTTGTTGCATATTATAAGAAAATGTTAATTAAAATAATATTTTTCTGTTATTAAAAATTAAATAAAAAGAATAAACATTTTATTGTGCCTTTAATCAAAATATAATATTTATACAAATCAACTCATAAGATGACCTTACTATTAAAAAAAATGAACTTTACATTATTATAATGAATTCTTTCATTTCACACCAGGATTTTAAAAATGCTTCTAAAAAAAGGATAAACTATATTTTAATTATATATACAGTGTTTAATTTCATATGTTATAACTTATAAAGCATCAAACAATAAATGTATATTCTCCTAAGAAATAAATTTAAGATCGATTTATAAAAAAACTTGTGAAAAATAATTTTTATTAGACAAAATAATGAAATATTTACATGCTATGACTAGTGAGCTGCTATAATTGTGTCAATATGATGCTTTGGGTTCATTGTTATGCGATACGGTTTGCTAGTTACTGAGATGATATTAGTTTCCATAACCACATGGCGTAGCCGCCAGCATTTTTTCTTTAATACGGAACATATTAATTTTTGATCCAAAAATTTAAAGATTTTGCATTAAGATTAAGTGGATGTGGTTGCCAAAATCCATTTTAATTTTTAAAATTTGTGAGTGAAATTCAACTAATTCAAAAAATTTAAATTAGTAGATTTTTGTTCACAAAATTCAAAAACCCAAAATGAAATTCTACAAACCAAATGAGTTGTCAAACACCATCTACACGTCCAAAAAACAATTGAGTGAACGATGTGGATATAATAGATTTAATGCCTATATTTTATAAGGTATAATTTTGACATGGTTGTAATTGTCCATGTTATGATAATATTGCACTTCCATATATCTAATGATAATGCATCTTTCGACTCGACAATAAATTTATATTTGAGAGCATTTCCAACGTAAAATAATAATAACAATAAACTGAATTAGGCGAGCCTCTGTTATGATATATGGATTTGCTCTGTATTCACTAATCCAGCCATAAAAGAAAAAAATCTTGCAAGCTTCTTGTATGCTCGCCAACAAACCCTCTCACCGCCTGCCCACCCCTTTTTCCCCTTTTACCAATAGATAGATAGATTGTATACGCAGTAAATATCACAAAATTATAATGATAATATTAACATGATAATGCTACAGCTGAACAGTAACAAGAGCCAGGAAGAGCTCATCCAACAAAATTTCCCCGACTCCTCTGTTCTTTGAACACTAAATGCCTTATAAACACTCAGCAATATATATACTGATATTCTCGCAAAAGCTAAAAATCCAAAAATTAAGCAGATAAAGAACACCGCTATACCCTTATTTTCCATAGATATTTGTTTTTCTCGAACCCCTTCGACCATTGACCTGCAAATAAACTGGCACTTATAAGCACAAGAATTACATGGAACCAAGAAACACTAAAATTGAGTCAAACAATTATGCAAATAGAGAAATAAATGGAGAGGGATAGAACTCTTGCTCAAAAGATGCACAAAAAAGATGCAAGTGATGAATAGAAATGGATGAACAGGGCAAATGATTTCAATCAACTAATTTCCCCCCACTCAGCGATCAATGCATCGTCGAAAATAGGCCAAAAATATCCAATCATTTACGATTTTATTAATTTATTAACCACATCTAGGCATGGCCGATATAGAAATCGGTCTACTCCACAACTTGGCACATGTTATTTCCTAGCAAAATATTAGGAGAATTTCCCCCCACTTAGTGATCAATGCCTTGTTGAAGATAGGCCAAAAATATGCAATCATTTACAATTTTATTAATTTATTGACCATATCGAGGCATGGGCAATATAGAAATTGGTCCACTCCACCACTAGGCACATATTCTTTCCTAGCAAAATATTAGGAGATCAACCTGGGAAAATGTCTAAAAGAAGCATTTTTGAAGTCAAGCATAAGATGCACAACCATCTTATTTCTGGGTTTTGATTATATGAGGTAAAGTATAATCCAAAGAGAGAATCATATATCCAAGAATCCTCATGCCCTTTTCTTTGCCCCTTCCCAAAAACTATGTATGAGGATTATTAATAGTAATGGACTATAAACCACCATTTCTTAAGCAGGCCCAAGAATCTCATTGCATCACATATCACACTTATCACATCACATGCACCAACTTTTAATTAAGAGAAATTATCAAAAAGTGAGCAACAGTTATTACTGGATATATTTGGCTGTGTTTTTGTATTAAAATAATCATCTAATCTAACTGTATTCATATTTTAAAACTATGGTACAGTGATGGTTGGAAGAAGTTTAACATTGAGAAATGGACGTAACCTGAGAGCAAGATTATCCTTGAGGAGATTATCCATCTTTGTAGAAACAAGGGATTTCCAAGAAAGAAGATCATCAACATCTTTAGCCTGAAAGGGGCATTACAGCATGAAAATTGTGAGTAGAGAAAAACATAGTAGAATCAAACAAACAACAAAAGCTAACAAGGTGAGAAATTCACATACTATGACCTCCCGGCTGTCAACTAGATTTTTTGTGTCAGATATTATCTTCCCTAGTAGTGCATCTTTTCCTCCTAAATCTTTGTCAAATTCTTTAAAAATATTACCATATCTGTAATTCACATCCTCCAAGTATCTTTCCAAAACAGATAAACTCAATTCCAGAGAACGGACTTTCTGCATCAATATTTTAAGAACAGTGTCCCCAGGCATTCTGCCTACTTGTTGGCGACGAATTTCTTCTTCTGGATCTGGCATTTCATGCCTCACATTTGAATTTTCAAATGAAGAGCCAGACTCAGTTTTCATGCACAGTTCCTGATCACAATCATCAACCTGAGAAGACTCTGACTGTAAGGGTAGTGGTTTCTGCTCACTAGTTTCCTCTTCAGATTCAAATAATTTTTTTTCACCAGAGATCAAATCTTCCAGCATCCGTTCAACAGCATCAACACCATAAACTTCAACAATGCTTAAAGTACAATAAAACTCTGAACCATAATGGCCGAGAAGATTCAACTTCAGATATCTCACCCACTGTGGCTCCTGAAGAGTAAACCTTTGAGCAAGCTTAACATTGGCAGCTGTAAAATTCCCAAGTCTGATCCAAGCATCTGTCGGATAAACCAAGCTTCCAAGCAACTCAAACTCTTTTAAATTAGAAGAGTAGTGCTCAAAATTTGCTATTTCAATGGTATCTACTAAGGTTTCTTCAGAAAGTTCTATCACCACAAATTTATCTTCAGCAGAGCAAGCATTTCTAAGATACTTGTCCTTGTCTTTGCCTAAGATATTGGCAGCTCCCTTCGCTTCCTTGTTAAAAGCCAATACTTTTGCTCCCTTTGATGCTGAAGCATAATTGTACTCTTTACCCCCAGGCTCGATTCTATGAATTACAACTCCAGCTTGACCAGTTCCTGATTTACTTTTAGAGCTGAATGCCCTGCTTTTGAATTCATCAAGACCAAGGGGTACAGAATGAGATAGTCTGTTAGTCTTTTGATCATTAATATCAAATTTCACCTCTGAACCAGAGTTTGCCTCAGGTTGCTCGGAAACAATGCCATAATTGGTGTTTCCTTCCCTACCAAGTAACTCATCATTGGAACCTCCAGTTTCAGCACTCTCTGTATACAAACTTTCATCTGAACAGACAGACCCTATTTCTTTTGAAGGGTTTTCATCCAGGGATTCTGAAAGTTTACAATTTCCCATATTTGCTTCGTTCCAGGTCGATATGCCAACTGGAATCTCTGCAGATTCATCTAAACAAAAGAAACAAAATAAGAGACAGATAAGCAGCTAGAGATACACTAAGGTCAAAGATGAGGCATTCAAAAAATAAGATGGTCGAGAAAAACATAAAAATAACACCCACAACTACCCTAAGGAAAACAAACTTAGATTCACAAGTTACATTTGAATATGCTATTATGGTTTCAGAATTTTCCCTCGGAATTGCACTTTATAACAATATTTAACAGGAAATACGTCATTATAAATTTCAAGAAATGAAACTATGATATAAAGTCCTCCTAAGAAAACATACTTACAATTAGAAAGGGAAAGAAGAAACTTTGGTAACACAAATTATGGAATATCGTGTTACATTTCTAAGTCAGTTGATACAAATGTAAGAATAAAAGCCTTTTCTTAGCAAAGTGTCCTTTAACATGAATATTTTTTTAACATATAACTATCAATTAGAGAACCTTCAATTAAAATCTTACCCCTATAACCATCACCGTGACTGATCCATAAGCTGAAGAGGAAGAAAAGCCCCCACAAAACAAAAACCAAAGAAAGCGAAACTGTGCATAATTGAGTTCTTCCATTGACAGCCTTTCCAAAAACTCTTCTGCAAAGAAGAGCTTTACGTGATCTCTGCATTGCACATCAATCCAATGCAATGCTAACAATTGATTAATTAAAGAAACAATGGAGCACCCTACACCCTACACCCTACAATACAGAGAACACAACGATACGACTTCAGTTCCATAATTCCAATCCCCACAAATAAAAAAATAAAAAAAAAACAAATTTCAAAAGCTCTGATTCAATACTAATATACTTAACCCCTCATGGGTATTTTTCAATCAAAGAAAAAGTGCATTTAGCTTATAGATTCAACTATGATACAGTAAATTCACCAAAGTGACACTACATAATCTTCAATGACAAACAGAAAGACATGATAGCTACAAGCAACCAGCAATGCTGAATCAACAGTCAATCAAAAATCCCACAATTATTACTTCAACATTTGGGAAAGTAAATATAATTTCAGAATACATCCACTCATCGAATTACAAATTATTAGCTTAGAAATGAAGTCAATTAATACATCCAGCTCAATACACTATAAATGGGGTCATCATAGTGCTAAAAAACCACTTTAACAGCAAAGCAAAATCAGTCTTGGATAAAAACAACGTTTCACCAAAATCGATTGCGAAATAACCTAAACTAACATAAAATTGAAAACCCAGATCACAAATCAATCATTTCTACACATAGAATCTATTGTTGCCATCAAAATATCGAAATCTAAAATTTTCATCAAGCAATCAAACAAATCTAAAAAACAAAATAGAAGCAAAGATAAGATCAAAATTTTCAATTAAATGGATCACCTGGATTTAGAATTTTGCAATAAAAGAGGAAATAAATCTTAGAAGGGAGAATCTAGAGAGATTCAAGGGAAGAATCCAGAGGGAAATGGGAAAATGAGAAAAAAATTTGGAATTGTGAAAGGAAGAAGAAGATGAATGAACATAGAAACGGCGTAGTCTAAGGCGACCATCCGCGTTGCTTTGTCGTCGCTTTATTGGTCTAGTCGCCGTTTCAAAATTCGTAGCGTCTCTTTCGTTTGCTAACGGATCTCTCCCTTTCTATATTACATTTGCTTTCTCTTCCTGCATATTATTATATGGCACATTATTATTTTAATCTCTGAACCACGTCCTAATTAACGAACATATCCTTATATTCTTAAAAACTAACTAATACATCCCGATATTTTCAATTTATCAAGAGAATTTGACCTTTTATCTAATTTTCTTTATTTTTTCTGTTATAATATTTTATTATAATAATATGTTTATTTTTAAAAAATAAATTATAATTTAGTTATTAAATTTTAATCTGAAATAAATCCTTTATTATTTAAAATACTTTTTATATTTTTACAAATTATGTATTTATTTCACCAATTTTTTTACCTTTTTCGTTAAAAATAAATTAAAAATAAAATAAAATAAATTTATATTCCAAAAATACCCTTCTACCTCCTCTACCGTACATGCCTCTTCCTTCGACAACCCTCTCATCAATGTCTTCCCTAACTTCTTCATCATCTCAATTAGGTTGATTGAATCATCTCATCTCAATTACTTCTTTCCTAATTTATTTTCTTCATCCCTCATTGAAGCAAAAATCTCAAACTCCCCCAACCTTCTGCTACTACTGCTTCTGCAACCACCTCCTCTCCCATTAAGCCTGGGTTTTCCACGCCTTCCGCTGCCGCTTACCGGCTTGCGCCTCCATCTTCTGATACCGACGTTGTCCACATCCCTAGAATAGTTGCTCGAGAAGCCTTGACTTTGGTCCTACCCCACCCACCACCTCCATGCATGTTATCCCTTCTGACAAGTTTGTACTATATCGCGACGCCACCAGCAAAAAATAGAGGTTTTTTTTTTGAACTTCGTCCTTGTTTTGAAATAGAAAAAAATAATATATTTGTCTGTTTAAAATCTAATTGGATTTTCTCTACGTTTCCTTATTTCTCTGCGTTTTAATTTAGACTTTATGGGTTGATTTAAGAAAAAATCAACAATAAACAGTAATTGTTAAAATTAGAATTAAAAAAGGAAGAAAATTAAAGATTTTTAACGGGAAATTATTAATCTGAATAATAAATATTTTAATAATTTGTCTTAAAATTTAATAAAAAAATAAAAAAAAAATAACTAAATACTCTTATAGTCTGAAAAAACAGACAGACTTAATCAAATATTTTATATAATATAAAAACTATTTTATGGGTTGAGGGGGGCTGTTGTGTTTTTTTACACAGCAGCTCCTCATGTGGCCAATTTTTGCTACTTAAAAAATTTTAAAAAAATTTAAAAAAATTATATTTTGATAGTATTTGATATAATGAATCTATTGATGTATTTTTCATTCTAAACAAAAATCATTTGGATGGCTAAAAATGTATTAGAAATGCGTTAAATCTAGACCGTTAAATATAATATATAAAATTTCTAATGCACTTTTAGCAGTCCAAATGATTTTTGTTTAGAATGAAAAATATATCAATAGATTCATTACATCAAACACTATCAAAATATAATTTTTTTAAATTTTTTTAAAATTTTTTAAGTAGCAAAAATTGGCCACATGAGGGGCTGCTGTGTAAAAAAACACAGCAACCCCCCTCAACCCCTATTTTATTGTTCAAGAACAATATACTTTATTACTTGTATAAAACTAATCTTATTCAAAATCTACTTTTCTCACTTATTTACCTCCTTTTCTTACTATCTATTTCCCTTTCAAATATATCTAAAGGAAAAGAGAGGATTAATTGAGTTAAATTTGGATAACCTTTGAAAGAATTAAGGGAAGTGTAATTGTTCTAGAGTTGGTTTATTATTTTGATTTTGGCATTGTATACATGGAATTTATATCCCACTTGGCTAAATAAGAAATTGAGCAAAAAATGTAGAAAAGGGTTAAATCAACACATTTTGTTTGTGCAAATGCTAAAATGCTGTGCTATAGTCATATTGATTGTGCTTAAACAGAGAGATATCTGAATAAAGCTTGCAATTGTGAGAGGCGTGTTGAAATTAGAATTTTTGAGTCAATAGATAATAAGAACAAGCTGTATTATTATTGTTAAACTGATGTTTGTGGTTTTTTTATAGTATGATGCAAGTTTGTTTTTACCTTTAGATCCACTTTAAATATATAAATAATTGAATTCCAACCATATCTACGAGCTATGTCATCGATACTAAATGATCTGAAAAATGAAATTTTGAATATGAAGTAAGAGAAAAAAAATTTATGAGAAAAATTGAAGGATTAGATAATATGCTTGGTACACGAAGAATTTCATTGCACTTTGTATGATGTGAATCTTATTTCTCTTCATCCTGTTGTTATGTTGTTAGGCAAGATGGCTTGAATAGGGTTTTATATTAGGAGTTCCTTTTGTTGTTATCTTATTTCACTTAATTCTTTATTCTAAGTATTTTATCTTCATACATGAAGTAATCACCTTTAATATTTTGATATCCGATGTTACTTTTTCCTTAAATTAATCATATTTCAATAAGCTAATTCACATTTGTTATTGAATTGTAACGCTTATTACTCAATTGTCACGCTAATTATTTTGATAACTCTTGTTATTTGGATTGATCAAATTTGGAGAGTGAGCTAATTCACGCTCGCTGTTAAACTTTTGTAACGAAGATTACTTGACATTCACCAATATTATAAACAGGGACAAAAACACTGTAGAGCAAGTGGGGTCAATTGATCCACATGATTTTTGTGGAATACTTGATATATATATATATATATATATATATATATATATATATATATAATGGATATAGCAGCTGTGTAAAAAAAATATAGGAAATATTACATAAATATACTATTTTTGACTTTTTTTTTTAATTACATAAATATACTGTTTTTGACTTTTTTTTTCATTTTATGATTGCTTTTTTTCTTTTTTTCATTTTTACTGTTTTTTAGTATATGTTTGATATATGTGTAGTATATTTTTGATGTATATTTGATATATGTCGTATTTTTGAAAAAAATATTTTTAGATATGTAGTATTTTTAAAAAAATATTTTTAGATATATAGTATTTTAAAAAAAAAATATTTATCAGTGAAAATGAAATATTTTTTATTTTTTAGGATATTTTTAAAAAAAAATCCAAAAAAAATATGCAGTCAAAACTCAAAAGAGTTGTGGATTTGGGCCAGGAGTACTAGACCAGTAAAAAAAAAAGATGATTCAACAAGAAAAAGATTTGGCCTGTCTAATAATTTATTTGCTCGTAAAGTTAGTATTGATTTTACCGATTATAACTGCTACAGTTGAGAGAGTATTTTCGACAATAAATATCATTAAAACTTCACTATAAAGTCATATGGAAACTAAAGGATGAATGATTGTATGGTTACATATATTGAAAAAGATATATTTGAAACCATGGAAAATAAGACTAATATAAAATAATTCCAACAAATGAGTCTCAAAAAATATATTTGTAAAGTGTAATGGCTTTTATGCAATTGTAATGCAAATTTATATTACACAATTTTAATTTTATTTTGTCTTTTTTTTTTTAATTTCATAATTGGTTTTTACTAATATATATAGCAATTTATGCGGTCGTCATTTATTATATAGCAAGTTATTTTAATTTACAACCACCTAAGTTACCTAGGCTTTATATATATATATATATATATTTATTGGGTTTGAGCTAGCAACATATGCAAACGTAAATTTTAAGAAGGAAATATATTTTTTATATATTATTTTTTTATGAAATTGAAAAAAAAAAAAAAGAAATAAAAAAAAACTAAAGTAAAATAAAAAATAAAGAAAATAATATTAAATAATATTTTACTAAAAATTAAAGAGTTTTTTAAAATATAAAAATTATTTTATTAATTTTATTAAATTATAGAGATTAAATATTAATTATGTAGACCCATCATGCTTGCTCATCCACCCAAAACCGCCGACACATAACATATGAATGAGCTTAAAATATTGTTTAATTTATAGCCACCTATATATATTATATTAATATTTAATTGGGTTGGGTTTGGTCTAACCCATCATGGGTACCACCCACCCAAAACTACCAAGAAGTGGGATTGAAAACCAGGAAGGTATTCTTCGCCAATGCTGTAACCAATTAAAGCAGCAGCAGGACGATTGCCAGTGTGAAAGGATAAGGAGTCCAGTTGATCAGCAGGTGGAGCAGGGAATGGTGTCATCACAAGAAGAATATGGGTATATATGCTAAGAAGGAGAAGCAACTTACCAGCTGCTTGTGGCACGCGCAAGAGCTGCCGAACGCGCGGTGAATAAAATATGCTGGTTGAGGCTAGCTAGCTATGTGTATACACACACACACACACCATTCTTGTGCAGGTAATTAAATAAAATTTACTCACCATAGGCTTGCTCATGAACCATAAGTGTATTGGTGAGAGAGATGAATTTATGTATAAAAAGTAAGCACATCCAATTGTGTTTGTGTAAGCTTGTCTTGTCAAGTTTTTCGGAAAACCTGTAATTATAAAGTTGTTAGTTTTCATTAGAGAATGTGTTTTAAGTAAAACTGTAACTTGAGTTCTCAATTTCAATTGCATAAGTATAAAATTAATAGCCCTATTGACAGGACTCAGAAGCATCACAAATAACATGTATTCCCATCAAATACAAGCACATAAAGATCCCAAATAAGCACAATCTAAATTTGTATACATTGACTTAGCAATTCATTAATTTAACTTTAGGCTTTATAATATAAAATTAAATAAAATTTCTAACTTTTAATTCATTAAGAACTTTTAGTGTATAAAAAAGTTTTCTAACTTTTGATTTCAATTTTCCAAATTTAATAAATTATAAATAACATACATAAAAATGTGTAAAATTAATGAACTAATATTAGTAGATAACTATAAAAAAAATTCTCTGTAACAAACAAACAAACAAAATCAATTGGGGAAGCATTTACATCATTGCATGTGCCATTACAAAATTTTAGGTGGAAATCACAGACGCAGCAGTAGTAAGAAAATGCAAATTGATAGCTTCAACACAAAAAGACGAATCTCTTCTATGATCAGAAGTAAATGTGCAGTCCACACACAAACTATACAAAACTTTAAATTATTATTGATTTATTGTATTCTATATATATAAATAGGCATAAAATTTGCATGCTTTCCAAGACCAAATCATTTGTAGCCACCCCATCGAAGCACCAGATAGTCACTAACCATTCCATAATCTATTCATCTTACACGTTCTCTACATGCAAACCCAAAAAATCTACTATAAAAACCCACTTTACTTCTCTTGAAGAAAGACGAGTTTTGTGAAAAAATGGCAAAGCTTATCAGCTCACCAGCTCTCATTTGTGTTCTCTTGGTAATCATACTTTTTTTCTGCCAGCGTGTCTTGTAATCTTGCTCCAAGTTTTCCAGGTATCCTGTACAAAGTTGTTAGTTTTCATTAGAGAATATGATTAAGCAAAAGTGCAAGTTGAGATTCATTATCAATTGCAGTGCGTAAATAAAAGATATAGCCTGTTTCAACAATGATAATAGCCTATTTGACATATATTGCCGTCAAATACAATCACACAAAGTCAAAATAGTTTGAACAAGAGTGATATTCCATCAATAATCCTCCAATCTGCAGGACAGCAGACATTCAACTGCCAAAATAAGAACACTAGCCAACTCAATAAGGTATACGTACAGCTCAATAAAAATGGCAGTGCAAGTACAAGAAACCTATGACAAAGCAGAATACATATCCGAAATGAAAAAGAAAGATATTAATCAGGGACTGATTTCTATCAAAACCGATTAGGGCTTAAGACACTTGTTGCTGGCTAAGATCAGTCCACTGCAAGGACCAATAACTCTCACCGCTGAAACCAAACAAGAGACCAATAACAAACCAATATTTCATTCTATTCACAATCTAAACAATTAAGAAGTGAATTCCTCTCCATAGCTAATCCGAGTAAATCTCTCAGAAAAAAAAAATACACAGAAATTAAATTTCCCAACAAGTACCTTTTCACAACCAATTCAATAGAAAGAGTTCAGCACCCGGAAGTTTCAAAACAGTAATTGACCAGAGAACTGAATTCACAATATCACAATCCCACTATGCGAAACAACAAGAATTGGCAGAGTTCAGCAATCCGAACTTTCAGTACTGTGATTGACCAAAGCATTGAATTCATAATATCACATTCCCACCATGCAAACCATAGGAGTTGACAACTCATAAGCTACAAACAAAACACATATACTCAACGATATATGATAGAATATGCAAACACAAGAAAAACACATGTATAAAATGATGAAAGATTTATAGTATATGAGCATTAAGCATAATAGAGAATGAAGTTTCTTTCATGCTAAAAATAATAGAAAGATCACATTACGTCAACATCCAGCAAATAACAGAGATTTGCAACTTTTAAAAGTAGATAAACTGATTAATTATAAAATCTCAAATCCAATACATGTATTTAAAGCAAAATGACTTTGAAAGTTGATAGAAAATGGCCAGTTGGCATGGCCCAGAATCATGATTCAGAAACCACCACGGAGGCGAAGGACAAGATGCAGGGTAGACTCCTTTTGGATGTTGTAATCTGCCAGGGTGCGCCCATCTTCCAGCTGCTTCCCAGCAAAGATCAACCTCTGCTGGTCTGGTGGGATTCCCTCCTTGTCCTGAATCTTTGCCTTCACATTATCAATCGTATCCGAACTCTCAACTTCTAACGTGATGGTCTTCCCAGTCAATGTCTTCACAAAAATTTGCATCCCACCTCTCAAGCGGAGCACCAAGTGAAGGGTCGACTCCTTCTGGATATTGTAGTCTGCCAGGGTCCTTCCATCTTCAAGCTGCTTACCAGCAAATATCAGCCTCTGCTGGTCTGGTGGGATACCTTCCTTATCTTGAATCTTTGCCTTCACATTATCAATGGTGTCTGAGTTTTCCACCTCCAAAGTAATGGTCTTCCCTGTCAGGGTCTTGACAAAAATCTGCATTCCACCACGAAGACGAAGCACCAAATGCAAGGTTGATTCCTTTTGGATATTATAATCTGCCAAAGTACGACCATCTTCTAGTTGTTTACCAGCAAAGATCAGTCTCTGCTGGTCTGGTGGTATCCCCTCTTTGTCATGAATCTTTGCCTTGACATTGTCTATCGTGTCCGAGCTCTCCACCTCTAAGGTGATGGTTTTTCCAGTAAGGGTTTTCACAAATATTTGCATGCCTCCTCTTAGACGAAGAACCAAATGTAAAGTGGACTCCTTCTGAATGTTATAGTCAGCAAGAGTCCTGCCATCTTCAAGTTGTTTTCCAGCAAAGATCAACCTCTGCTGGTCTGGCGGGATGCCCTCCTTGTCCTGAATTTTAGCTTTAACATTGTCAATTGTATCAGAGCTTTCCACCTCAAGAGTGATAGTTTTACCGGTGAGGGTCTTCACAAAGATTTGCATCCCACCGCGGAGGCGCAGCACCAAGTGCAAGGTGGATTCCTTCTGAATGTTGTAGTCTGCAAGAGTGCGTCCATCTTCAAGCTGTTTCCCAGCAAAGATAAGCCTCTGCTGATCAGGTGGGATCCCCTCCTTGTCCTGAATCTTAGCCTTTACATTGTCAATAGTATCAGAGCTTTCAACTTCCAAAGTAATGGTCTTGCCTGTGAGAGTTTTCACAAAGATTTGCATGCCACCTCTGAGACGAAGGACCAAATGTAAAGTGGATTCTTTCTGAATATTATAGTCCGCAAGGGTGCGTCCATCTTCTAGTTGTTTCCCAGCAAAGATAAGCCTTTGTTGGTCTGGTGGGATACCTTCCTTGTCCTGGATCTTGGCTTTTACATTGTCTATGGTGTCAGAGCTCTCCACCTCAAGGGTGATGGTCTTGCCAGTAAGTGTTTTCACAAATATCTGCATCTGTTAGATCAAAGACAAGGAAAGAATAACTGTAAATCTTTGAACTTATTTTGCATCCTAGGAATACATTGACAATTAAGCATTGGAACAAATCACTATTGCAGCATTATCTTATATAACTATGAAATGCATAAAAAGAAGAGTGTGAAAAGACAAAAACCAAGATTTAGAAAAGAAAAGCTGAAATCAATTAGGGCAGTAAAAAAAATAAACAACTCTCAAGCAAGAGAAATTAATTTTACAAACATCATTCACCACAGTTTCTTGAAAGATTTCAAACATTTAACAATATGTGAAAATAGACAATTCATAAAACAAAGAAACAAAGATAAACCTTACACATAGAGAATGTTTCCTCAACTACAATATATAATATGAAATTAATCCAAATCTCAAACAAACCATAAATTAACAATGCTCAATGATGTAAAGATCTAAAATCAAACCATTCCCAAGTTTTTTTTTTAAATTAACATTCGAAAACCAAGCGATCGAATTAGTTTAAGAAAAAAAAACTTCAGATTATAAATTTCATAATTTTAATTATATAATTTCACACAAAATTAATCGGCTACGATTGCAAAAACAACTCTAATCAAAACACTATAACAAATCTAGCGAACATCATATTCAAGTAAATTTGAACAACAAACCCTAAATTAATCGACAAGATCAAAATTCTAAATAAAGAAGAAAATATTAGAAATCAACAGCACCTTAGAAAGAAGAAAAGCGTCAGAAGATTTCTTGATCTACTGAATCGATTACGGCAGAGATAAAATTTCACTAATGAATTTTCAGGGAAGAGAGAGGGCCTTTTATAGAAGTTCTAAATTCTAATTACGTGAGGTATGGGGGGTTCAAAAGCGGCGACAAGGAAGTGACTTCACGGCGTAGTAAACCTGCCCGTCACGCAAAGATTGCTACACCCAGATTCTTCTCGTGAATAAGTGAATTATTGTTGGGTGATTGCTATCGCCACGCTCCTCTTTTTTGAGTGTTCGACGCGCTACTATGTGATTTGGTTTTGGGTTGCATTGTTTAAATTAAATTGTTTAAACGCATTTAGGGGAAAAAAAAAATCTTAAGTGAAATTAATCTATTTATTTATGAATTAATTAATAATAATTAAATATATTAAATAATAGAAATTTTTTTACCTATATTAAAGATAAAAGTGATAAATTTTAATCATGTCTGATAATTCGATTTAAATTTGTCCGACTCAAATTCGATCTGTTATTCGTTTAAATAATATTTAATCCGAATGACTTGATTCAAATAATCTGAATAATTCAAATATGCTGGTCAACTCGCCCAATTTAATGATACGACTCAATAACTCAACATGTAATTCAATTTATAATCCGACCCAATATTTTAAAATAAATTAATAAAATAATTAAATTAATTCGATAATTTAATATTTCAAAAATAAAATTAATATTATAATATTTATTATTAAAATCAAAATTACTTAAGACTTAAAATTTGATTATTTGATAAATTTATATATATTTATTATCTAATAAAAATTAAGTTTTAGAGTTATTCAAAAATTTTTTTGCCGTATCTTAATTAAGAGTATCACTTAATAATTTATTATGTGTTAAGAAATTAATTTGGTATATATGAAATTATTTTATTAAATTTTATTTTTGTTATAATTATATAGTTATATAGTATCACAATTAACATATATTTATATACAAAATTAATATATTAATATATTTTTATTATTTTTTTAGTTGATTTATATATAATAAATTTGATTCATATATATTTTTATATTAATATCTAACAATCAAAATTATCGAAAAGTAATATCTAAATATAATAAACAATTAATAATAATAATTGACATATAAAAAATATTTTAATAAAATATATAATAAATAAAATTATATAAAATAGAAACTTATAACTAGTTATATATAATAAGTATTATTATATTAATTTAAACTTTTTTGATATAATTAATAATTTATTATCTTAATAATTTTATTTATTTCTATAAATTAATAAATATAACATAATATAAGTGAAGTTGCATATTAAAATAAATTTTAAATTAATTTTATTAAATTTTTATATTTAATTTCAAGTTAATTAAAATTTATACTTTTAAATTTTTTTATAATTTTTAGTATTTTATTTCTTACTAGGTAATAACTAAAATTTTATGTTAATATTTATATATATAATTCAAATTGGATTTTATATAACTTTAAAAAAATAAAAAAATATATTATTAATTATCTTATTGAAAATTTAATTGTTACATTATTAATTTTTATTATAATTTCTTATACATAATATAATTTATAACAATTATATTATTTTCATATTTAATTTATACATTTCAAAATTATATCACAAAGTGCTAAATAATAAATAATTATTTATTAATAATTAACATAAGTGTTTATTAATAAGTTATAACTAATTAATTAGTGATAACTAATAAGTAGTAGTTATTAAGTATTAAATATTAATATGAGTGTTAAATAATAACTAATTACACGTGTTAAGTAATAAGTAATAATAAATTAATTAATTATAATTATTAATTATTAAAAATTAAGTGTTAATTTATTAAATGATAGGTTAATAATATTAAAATTTTATTTTTTAATATAAATATAAAAATAAATTTAATTGTAAATATCACTAATAAAATAATTATTAAATAATGAATGAGATTTGCAAGGATTTGTAAATAATTATTTTATATATATATATATATATATA